>OY757272.1:2886575-3190993 GCA_963584085.1 Pyrausta aurata | reverse complement strand
CTTAGTTTTGTAATTGTCCACCACCGCGGGGGCGGAGAGGCGTGCGGGGGGCGGAAAATATATCTTTCTCGAATCGCTCCAAAACATATACACCGTGCTTTTTTAACCGTCTTACACCCGAAGCCCACGTAATGTAACCATCTTAATAAACCTCTAGGACATGTTTTTTTTTTTATTACACTCCACATAATTTTGGTGTAAAAAAATATCTAATAGTAATGTTACGTAATGTATCATCCTGTTCATAATGTTTACGTTTTCAACAATGCATTCCTTGACCTTGCCGCCTCCACGCGTTCCACACCGTTAGCCAATCTAAGACAGTCCACGTGGATCTCTAACCAATCATGCGCTAGCGCAATCCTTTGTGACGCCCACCGCCTCGCCCCTTTCTGCGTGCGTAAAACTAGGTCAGTAGTGCTAGACAGCCGAGTGAATGACCCGCGCGTAGTGCTCGTTACAGGATGTTTCGTACTAAATTGCGCTGATATCTTCTTTAATGTCTTAGGCTTTGAAATCTTAATAATAACCAAGTTTTATTTAACGAATGACATGTAGTTATTGGATACTTTAAGTGGCCTTCGGCTGTAAGACGGTTAAAAAAGCACGGTGTATAAAATATTATATTTCTCTGTAAAAAGGGTTCCATTGTAAACTATGGTGAGCGATATCGAATATATCTCGGTATATATATTTCCAAGTGAATAGGTAGCTTGAGGGGAGACCAAGTTCGCTATGTGATGTTGCTGAAAGGGCGTAAGTGCATGACAATTCTAGTGACCTGTCGCTTTGTGGTTTTGGTCACTGTTTATATGACGCAAAGGTTTATTATACTTCAATTATAGAAGCCAGTGTGGAGGCTGCGCGCGCGCCGACAGACCAAAGCGTAGCCGACACGTGTAAGAGAGGGAAATGGGAGGGGACTATGGTTGCTGTGTGATTCTGATGTAAATAATGTAAGATAGGAAAAAAGGAATTGAATTTTTGTTGTTGTGTTGAAATTTTGTTCAATGTTTATAGGACAAAACAGAACATCATACTTCGTTTATTTCAGCCAATAATTTTCCCATCAGAATCCATTTTAACAAAAAAAGAAAACTGTATTCTAAAATGTTTCCGATTCCGCTTGGTTATCGCTGTTGGAAACTGCGCGCGCGCAGGACAACATTATACTGGTGGCGTTAGTGGGATGTAGAAATGTATGCTTGTTGGTGTACCTAAAAAAGGTGGCATTCTCCATTATAAACATTAATTGGCTGAATAAAATGTAATATGATGGATCTTTGTCCTATGGTAAACAGTTAGGACGCTTTAGACGTATTCAATTCGAGACTTGTCGAAATAGAAAATATGCAAGTTTTCAGGAAATAGACTGTGGAAATAATGCATCCCCGATTTGTGGCACCAATCGGTAGTGGCAATCATAATCATAGGTATCAAAAATTACTAAACGACAGTTATAGTTATAGTTGATTTTTGATTTTATAGTGTTTTGTCACTATATAAACTTAATAATATAAATTGCACTTGTAAAAAGCAACCGTGACTCTGTGACAGACGAGGAAACGAACCCCGTGTCTTTCGCTATCCGGGCGTATGCCTATACCACTCGGCCACCGTCACATTAACAAAGCTGTTGAATTTTGCAAGTGCTTTTTTTTAACGCGTAGACTGCGTTACCTCATCATTTCTCGTCTGTCACAGAGTCACGGTTGCTTTTTACAAGTGCAATTTATATTAAACGACAGTTATCAAAATCACCAGTGACAGTGAAGGAATAAGGTTAAATAAATCAAAGGATAATGGCGAGGCTAGTCCTTATATATTATTATTATTTTTATTCTTTTTCTGTTGTCTTAGTATCTATTACAGTCTGCCATTATCTTATACATAATAAATATGTAGATATGCATACTTATGTGTGGGTGAATTCGCTCTTGTCAATTATTTCTATTACTCCTTAATACATAGATGAGGCTTGAAAATAAAGCTTATAAAACGTGTTGATACTAGGCTTTTTACCTTTTTGATGTATTTAACATTATTAGTTTTAATTTCTTCCGGAGTTGTAGTTCTATAGGTAGTCCGCTTCATTGAGAATTTGCCTGCGGGGGGGCGGGGTGCGCGGGGCGCGGGGAAGCGAGAGCGCCCCGCAGGCGAGGTCTATGCAGCGGTCTAACTAAAACTGTCATATAATTGTCATAAATGTTGTTCTTTATTATATTTTCTCGAATATTAATTTAGTATCTCCACTGTAGATGTAAGGTACAATTCATGGTTGTCATGTTCTACGTTTTTAAAATCTTTATTTATTGAATCAGCGTCTCCTAAAGGTATTATGACCTCCCATGATAGGTCGAAGTATTCACTGGCGAATCACAACAGCTGACGAAATTTATTCAATAGTATCTGTTGCGGGAAACTGTTTATTAAAGTAACAAATACTTTAGCAAATCTAAGACCCTTTATACACTGCGCTACTTTTTGCGCATCGCGACTGCATGAATGCATTGCTGCTAAAAGTCGCAGTGTGTAAAGTGAAAGTGTGTGAAAGTTAGAAAACAGTGGTTAGTGAGTTGACGGTTCTTTTAAAATTTTGATGTATTATTATCAGGCTGTTATTGTGCTTAAACAATTATTTTAACATTATTTATTATTAATACACCTTTATGTTTTAATGAGATTAAATACAAATAAAATGTCCCTGGGGACAGGTTTACTATTTCAATTGTTTAGTAGCTTTATGTGGGACCATAAATTAATCTTAAAAGCTTTTTCTTGTGTATTTTATTGTATTTACATGTGTAAGTTTATATTTACGTTTTAAGTACATAGCCATGCCATGAAATCTTTTCCCGAAGTATACAGTTTAACGCTACCTTTGAGAAACTACCCTATCGTTTACTTACAAGATGGTTTAATAAATGATATTTCATACGAAAAATATATAACTGAAACGAAAATGACCTCCTTACTTTGAAGTCGGTTAATATTATGTTGTTCTTTATACTCGGTCATGGTATTAGGAATTGTGTGTTTACAAAATATAATGATAGGGGATCATTTCATGGCTGGGTTGTAAGTAGTATTTTGTGATTAGTACGATTCATAGTGATTGTTGCCAAATGTAAATGTCGTTAAATTATTATATTGAAATTATTTATTCATATGGATCCATGTCATCGCGCATTTACAATTTTAAGCATTTCCAGTGAAAAAAGGTTGCCGTAGAATTATCGGTAGTTGGCCGATTTAAATCGTGTATCTTCAATACACTTCTATTTGATCTGTTAATTATTAATTATATTGATCCAAATATACATGGTGATTTGGAGTCGTGCATTTAAACCAAATACAATTTGGTTTCAGACTCAAATACATACAAAAGATTTTAAGAGCTTGGATATAAATTTCACTTGTACAAAGCAACTATGTCAGACAAGGTGCAACCCTGTGTCTTACGCTATCCGGGCGCATGCTTATACCACTAGATACACCCGGATAGCAATAGCGATTGACACAGTGGCTGGAATACAGATTTTATCGAAATTAAAAATTTCGAAAGAAAATACATGCAAAATCTAATAACTAAAAACCTACTCAAAAATAAAACCGTGTTCAAGGGGCAAAGAGGCGAGGATGCTGGCTGCGTAACCGCATTGCATAGCAACGTTGAGCGAGAAACGAGCCAGCTTTATTACTGGCCAAAAGAGAAACTGACACTTTTGTTTTTTTACTAGTGCTAAAAAGATTCCATAGTGAATTGAATGATTCGCGTAGTGTAAGGTAGAGATCGGCAGTTTTCGGATACAACTTACAGAATAATTTGTAAAAAGACAACACTGTCGTTGAATGTATTCATTACTACAAAAAGCTTGCTGATTTCTCCATAGCACCCGTGCATTTATATAAATTAATATATAATTAGATAGTAAATGTATGAATAGAAGATAATACTAAATTATATTTTTTTAACTTGCACACTCCTTAGCCCGAATATATCAAAATATGTAGGTAAAAAAATCTCTAAATATAACTTCAGTATTTCATCGAATATTCCCTATTTAGTATAATTTATTGTTGATAATAAGAATTAATGTTTTACGTTTGACTTGACGATATATGATTTAAGATGTGTGGTATGTGGACAATATAGAATGTTGTTTGTTATTCCAACTCGAATAATGTTATTATGTATAGGTAGACCGCTTCATTGAGACCTCGCCTGCGGGGTGCGGGTGCGGGGGGAGACGAGAGCGCGGTTAGTGAGTGACCCGCACCCCCCGCGCTCCGCCGCACCGCAGGCGCAGTCTCAATGAAGCATATTACCCATACATCAGCAAATAATTGTACATACTAGTGTAAGAATATACTGAATGCCTAGATAGCTCTAAATCAAATCAAGTTTCCATATTTATGTACAGGATTATAGGTGAAGGAAAATTTGTGATTTTTTTAACAAAAAAAATGTCTTTTTCTTGCCTTACAATCGTTTGTTTTTATTTTAATATACCAAAATACGGAATAATAAACACAATGCCCCTTTCGTCTATAACCCTGTATAAGAGAAGTAATTTTGTCTTATTCAATGCACTGTATTATTTGTGTTTTTCGGATACTATCCTATTATTCTGCACAACGTTTGAAAGCAGTGTGTAGCGTGTAGCCTGTAATAGGAGCAAACATTTTAATCAATTATTCTACATAGTATACGTAGCTACCTTAAAAATAGGGGCCTAGGTCATTGTGCTTTTAAATCCTTTAGCTCAGAGTATGGTAATCCAAAGTTAAAATCCCTAATCAATGTATAACAAAAACGTTAACTCGTTGTAGTAAATGACAATGTCAAGTCCTATGACTGGACACATTTGCTTGCAATACATTGGTTCCATTTCTTTTAATAGAAAAAAATATATTTTCTTTTAGAATTGATAACTGGTTATAGAGGGCCTATACTTTAAATTTTTGCTCCTATTACAGGCCACAGCCTGTATATTTACACTTAATATTCACAATACAATATGTAAATAACTTAGACAATATTGAATCCCGATTTAAGATAGGTAGACCCTACTTGACATTTTGTGAACATGTTGTATAGTTAATTAGTATAATTAATGAAATGAAAAATTTGAAATATATTGGAGTTACGTTTGAAAGTTATTTTGTTTTTTTCATTTACTTCCTGTTAAGACCCAAATAGTTAGTTATTAAAACGTAACGTATAATACACAATGATATTAGTAAATAGAAAAACCGGCCAAGTGCGATTCGGACTCGCGCACTGAGGGTTCCGTGCCAACTTTATCTGAATTAGGGATACTTACTTCCACTTAGCCAAAATACCACAATATTTTGTTGACCGCAAATGTAACTTTGTTTTTCATAGTGTTTCTATGAAAGACAAAGTTATGTTTGCGGTTGATAAAAATGTACTATATCGCAAAAACTGCCTGTTCGATTTCGCTCAAACCAATTTTCGTTGAAAGTTTATGTTGAGATCTACATTACATATTTTTTTCAAAATTTTCACTTCCTTAGTTCAAAAGTTAGATGGGGGGACGCCCATTTTACCACTTTGGAAGCGTCTATATCTCAAACGTTAGACTTTTAGAAAAAATGGTTTTAGAAACCTCAATGTCATTTTGAAAGACCTATCCATAGACACCCCACACGTATAGGTTTGAGTAAAAAAAAATTTTTTGGTTTTAGTTTCATGTATGGGAGCCCCCCCATAAAGCGGTAAAGAGGATACACCTACTTACCAAGTTTCAGCGGTGTGATGCTAATAGTTTCAGAATAACGTGGCTGTGACATACGGACGGACAGACAGACTTGACGAAACTATAAGGGTTCCGTTTTTTGCCATTCTGCTACGGAACCCTAAAAAGGTGGGAAATATCTTTATTTTGCTGACGTGAAAATCCAACCAGTGTCTTTTGCAAGCCACCAGACATCCCAAAGGATCCCGAGGATAAACGCACGTATTTTGCGACCTACTTGCGATCTGCGAACAAAAGCAGTCCCGGTGAACGAAATCCTATTCGTGCCAAAAACGAATCCAACAAAGTAAAAATCATGAAAATTGGTCCTACCGTTCTCGAGCGGTGTAAAGAGCACGACTTTCTTGTATGTACATAAAATATGAAAAAGAAGGAAGGTTGAGACCTTTTTTTTAGAATAACTGCTTTTGACCTACCCTGTTTCACAATTTTGTATGCTACAGTACACAGCCATGCCATGGTATGGCTGCGGATAGGCTCAATGTAATATTTCGACCTTCTCACTTCAGTCAAAACCATAGAGAAAGAAAAAATCTTCGCTTTAAGGCTGCTGTCACCTACCTTCTAACAAAGTTCAAGTGCAGTTTTCTTCCCAAAAATGACTTAACTGACAACTTTTTTTGACTGATTTGTGTAGAAATAAGCTATCTACATAAGATGTAAGCTCTGAATTTTTGATTCAATCTTTAAAATGCCTGTAATTTGCAATCATAGAAGCCAAATTGACGGTTTTTCTGGTGCACTTTTCTAGATCAGTTGTTGACATCAGCTATCGAAATAACATAAACTTGAAGGGAATTACGTTCGTCTACAAGGTGTAGACTCTGTTTTTTTTATTTATTGCTCTGGTTATTCCAAATGAAGACAAAATTGAAACCATGTTTTGGCATAAAATACGCATCTAAAGGCAGGCGATTATCTCTGAGATACATTGCACTTATTGTGTGTTATTTGATAAAACAATGTTATAGAGGTTCCTATCTTTGACTTAGCATCTAAATTCTTGATTTTATCTTGTGCACTATATTCAAAATATCTTACTAAAGTAACCTAAAAATTTGAGATTTGGAGCTGTCACGGACGTTCATCTTCGATCGAAATTTGACAGACAGCGCCGAGCGCTCGGAGGGGAAGGGTGTGTCGCTCGTTGTCTTCGTTGCTACTCTTTTATTTCGTGTATGATACTAATTCCAAATTTGAAAATATCACGCTTTGCACAATTTTTATACGGCGACCAATTCGCTTTGAGGTTTTATGCAACAGGCATAAAGCCATAGTGCATTTGGATCGTCGATGGTCTCTAATTATAACAAAAAAGTTATCGTTCTTTTGTATCGATTAGTAGTTGTATTTAAATGATTAATCAATGTTATGTAAACTTGCATAGAAAGAAATCCTTATTAATACTATAAACAAGAAAGATTTATATGTATGGCGACTATTTCAAGAGGTTCATGAGTTATAACGAAGATCTTTTATCATATACAATTTGTATTTTCGAAACTTGATCAAACAAAATGTGCAGATACTAGGACCAAAATTATCGACAAAAATAATAATAATAAAAAATTGTCTACAAAATAAAATTGTGGTATATGATGACCAAACTGTTTCTTTCACCAAACAGTTAAATGTCAATTTTAGACAAATACTGAATTAATAAGGCCAAGAATAGGCAATAGTATCAATTCTATTGCATATGTATGGGGTTGCAAATAATAACCTTATTTATATAAAATAAAGTAATATCAGTAACACTACTTTATAGTTCAACAACGGTAGACCGATTATCATGATATTTACTTTGTTGAATTGGTATTTACCTCTTACCCCTTAAGTTATTATAAAACAGGGCTGGGGCGCGCCGAGGCTGGATATGAAGCAAAGTTTTCTGTGGTCAAAGTTTTTATTTTCACTAAAAAGTCTAAAACTCTTCAAAGGACTCCAATTTAGGCAAACCATTTCTTTTTGAAGTCAGTGCCATCGCATGGGCTCTCTCAAGTTCCATCTTAAGCGACATCTATCTGGGCATCGACTCCAAAAAGAAATGGTTTGCCTAAAATGGAGTCCTTTCAAGAGTTTATTTAAGACTTTTTAATGTGTTTTGTTTTTGAAGTCGGTTTTATTGAAATAGTATGGTGGTGAAGTGACCATTAACCCAACAAAATTGAAGACAAATAAGGGCTTTTGTTTTAAGTATTTGACTTTGAGTAGTAAACAAGTAAGTTTATAAATTTTCTTACATCATTCGTGCTTTGGATTTTGAATAAGAATAAACGGACGACAAGAAGTAAAAGGTCAGTTTTTCTTAATATAGACCGTATATAGGCGTTATTTAGTTCCACAACCTTTGATACGCACTTGTACGTACATACCATTGGCCATTGGCGTCAATTCCATACTGTGTCGGACTTGTTCATGGCATTAATTCCATACGCTAGTAACAGTGTTTCAATGGTTTAAACCTAAATAAATAGGGCAATATTTTGCTTATTTAACATTACTTTTCTTTCTACCACAATCTACAACCACAACCTAACTATAAACTTGTATAGTAAAACGCTTGTTTAAATAGAAGCGTTTCATGTGATGTGTATGTAGTTAATATGAACCTGTATTCAAATTGTACGCAAATGCCATGAAGTTCCATGGTTCTATTCAAGTCCATATTCATATAATATTTCATAATTGAAAAATGTATATGGACAAAATGATATAATACCGGTGTAAACCAAATTATTAAATAAAAATTATCTTGTTTATCATCTGTTTATACATGAAATACTTGAAATTTTGATCGAAATTTTCTTAACTACATTTTCTGAATGTTAGCTATAATAACTTGTGACATATTTCATATATCAAAATACAAATAATATCAAAGAACAGCGTTACACTAAAAAGCATTTATGTGTAAATAAATCCTCATAGCATCCAGCTGGTATGACACGTGGTAGATCAAGCCCAGAACCAATGGCATCATCCACCAATAACCCTTAGTCCCCGTTTCTCGTGGAGTTTACATTCGTAAAAAAATACCTACTCTGAGAAGTCACGATTTGGGTGAAGACATAAAGAGGCAGATAACCGGTACCGACCTGTACCGACTGACTAGTGATGTGCCAAGTCATCTATTTTTAATCTCGAAATATTTAAGAAATTCGTTACAACAATCCAAATAAGGACCGACTGACACTAGAAAATTGTTTTCACTCGTCAAGTATGTGTGAACGAGACACAATAGAACTTCCTATATTCAAATCAAGACTTGAGTCGGAAAAGTCTCTATAAAGCATTTCAATTCCATGAAATAGCCAACACGGCACAACACTGGTTAGTCGTTGCAGGTCAGTGCGTGTTAGCCGCCTCTATATGTCTTCACCCTTTGGATGCATTTCGTTTTTTCTATGCTGTAAGTTTTTTACGTTATTATAACTGTACGTTTGTGTTTAAATCTGTGAATTTAGTTATATACTTATCAAAAGGAAAATGTTCGCGAACGGAATTGACGCGAGCCCTGATTCCGAACTGTATTCACTGTATTCGTAATAGGTATTTCAAATACAAAAAAACTGGTATAACATTAATTTATCACATCGACTTTTTAAGACCATCATTTTCTGTGTTCATAATACGCATAGCCTACTACCTAGAGATAAAGTATCAAAATTGTTTAATTACAGTTAACATTTTTTTGTGTCCCGGACATATAAAATCGCACTCACACATTGATAAATTAGGTAAAATCTGAGAATCTCCAAACTGTCATATGGCTCTTAAAAAGAGCGTGCTACTTAGTAAAATTCTATAGGATTTGACACAGACTTTTTGGTTTCGCTGAAAATCCGCCTTTGTCATTCTATACTATACTACATTCTATGGTCAAAACAAAGCCTTGCAAGTTCTTAAAAATAAACACTTGTCAGAAATTATGTCAGTGTACATCAAACGTGTTCCGATGTATTTATCATTTTATCCGTTTTTTGTGTAATTTAACCATCCAAGTGTCTAGAATGTTGTGGTGGGCGAATCCGATTAGTATAAACAGCTTTTACGAATTCAAGCATTTCGAATCTACGTTGTTCGAGAAATAGAAGGAATGAGAGATGTTCGTAGAGCTGAGTCCGTGAGGATGAGCCTCATCCTCACGAATTCAGCCAATGAGATGAGGCTTTGTTTAGTATTTACAGTGTCTTTTCCAACTTCTATTAAGCCAGAAATAACCTTGGCGGAATTTGACTATAGCACCGATTTCACCGATAACTTTTGAACTCGTTTAAGAAGCTGTCACTTCGTCACGGTTGTATGGATTGGTTGTAGGTTGTGAAATTATTGACAGCTTTGGAAACGGAGTTCACGACGATCTGGTGAAATCGGCCTTAATTTTTTTGTATGTCTGTATCTCTACTCCTCTTCCACCCACCCCTCTTCCTGCTTTATCTCTTCTGCAGTGTCATCCTTCATCTTCTGCTGCTATCTTGTAGCATGCTGCCGATCAGCAGTGACGGCGCCACGCTGTTCCTCTTCTATTCTTCAATATCAATATCTATCTTTCTCCTACTTTATCTGTCTCATTCCGACGTAGGTAAGCAGTGGTAACGGTACCCACCGCTACGGCACACGGCAATGGCCTTATCAACGGCAACACTGGCGCTGTGTAAGATGCTCTAACTGGCCTTATCTTAGTGGCTTACAAAGTTTGTTCTGACCAGGCTGTCTAGTGTAACATAGAGGTCGTTGGATCTAGCTTCCCCGCGTCTCTCCATCTCTTCCTGCTTCCTCCATCTATTCCTCCTCTTCTGAAATGAAATGAAATGAAATGAAAAATGAGATTTGCTTTATCTCTCGGTAGTTGCGGTGACAGCTTTCATGGCTTTATCCATGGCGGTGTGTGCTGCTTTTCTTTCTGCTCCTGCTCAACTTCTTTCTCTACCCCCCCGATTTATCCTTCTATCTCTCACCTTGCAGCATGCTATGCTCAAGTGACGCTGTGTGTACTTCGCCTTTGATGAACGAAAGACTTCAGCACACTGTGTCCAACCTTTGCTTTCCTCCATAGCACCTTCTCTCTCTCTCGTTCTAATTATCTTGCTTAATTCTTCTCTATCTCTTCTTGAAGCATGCTAACTCAAGTGGCGGTGACGGCGCTCGTAGCAGTAGCCATGGCGCCGTGTGTGATACAGCGTGCGTGCCCAACGCAACCGCATCGACCACCGTCTAGTGTCTGTATGCATCGGATCGACCGCTCGCAAAAGTTAGTATGGAGTCTTTCAGTAAGTCCTACCTACACACTACAGTCCTAGTTCTCTAGGTCACAGCGTAAATAACCAACAGCCGCTGGGGCAGAATATCTTGCTGTTGAGAGGGGCCACCATACTCGTACCATCATGCGTACCTACACAGGAGATATTATAGTGCCCAGATGTATGCGCAATACACAAGTGTACTCTCTGTTCCTTCACGCTCATTAATTCTGTGGGATGGCAGATCTGACATGACCGATGAAAGAGCGCAGGACCGAGGTACAGGGTTGTCATCACCATCAACTTCCTGACTCCGAGCTGTTTCCGATTATTTTCAAGACATAAAAACCCAGAAACAAATTTCGGATTTGAACCCGGGATTTCTTACCAAACCAGCAAACTAACCGCTACACATAGACTTATTCGTTGCCGCTACATCAACGAGGCAGTCAAAATTAGGGCAGAATAGTCTTATATCAGAGACCCATTAATAAAAAGTGCAGCGTAGGTAGTCGACCGGAAAGGTCGATCTTGTAAAGATCGCAGGATTACACTAAAATCAGACCGCTTACAAGCGGTCTCTATGGAAAGCCATATGGGGGGCCTGTGTTTAGCAGTGGACGTCTGCGGCTTATAATGATGATGAGTCCATACAGTGCTGTCTACCTTTCGATTGAATCAAAGGCTTTATTAATAAATATCCCTTTAATTTCAGATCGACATACTCATGTAAAACTCACTAAAAGCTGCTTAAATAATGAAACGAGAACGTTTTAATAAACTAATATGCTGAAAATTATAAAATAAAAGAAAAGAATATTCACATGCATTTGGTAAGTTTACATTCAATAATACGTAGGTTAGGTACATTAAATATTGCGTAAACAAAAAGGTGTACATCCGGGCAGCTGAGCCAGACGCCTAGAGAGATCTGGCCTATCTAGGCTGATAACGAATCGTAGGTGACGCTGGTATATCCAGGTTTCATCGTAGGTGACGCAGTAGTTTTCGTGTAAAATCAAAAAACTTGGCTCAGACAGCCAGAATTTCACATTTTCTGACACTCTGGATCTCAGCTCTCAGAGGGTTTCAAGGCGCTGTTTCTTATAAAAAGGGATGTGACGCGTAGGTGACGGCCATCCGAAGTAGTTTCATCCATTTTAATCCAATACTTTTCGAGAAATCATGATAAACGTATGGCTCAGACGGCCGGACATCCGGTCGTCTGAGCCAACTTGTTTTTCTCTATATTTCACGAAATAACATAGTATTTCGTGAAATATAGACATTAAATGTTTTCGGACAAAAAAACAAAATTAATACTAACTTCATTTTGCAAGTCGTCTCCTGTTTTTATGGGTGGAAAATATAGGCATATATCAACTCGTCCCACCATACAACTTATATGGGACGTATATATTAAAACGCAGGAGAAAGCAACTGCCTTGAAATGGGGGCTTTTGCTTACATTTTCTACTATATTGTATTTTCATTCCCATAAAAAGTGCGAAGTGTGGTCACCCAAATGCATCAATGTATGGAAAAGTATTGAATTGCTTATAACTTTTGATTGCCGGCATATAGAGCCGTCACTTACGATTATACTTACTCAGAGTCCGCGTCACATCAGATTTGATGAGTTTCCAGCTTCGTAGAACACCTGGAAGTGGTAGAACTGGGTGGCTCAGACAGCCAGCATCCGGCTGTCTGAGCCAGCAGCTTTTTCTCAATAGCTCCTAAACGCGTGCGTCACGAAGGTTCAAATCTGGTCGAGAGCTGTCACTAACGTCGTCACATCAGTATATCTTTAAAACATTTGTCCGAAACATAGTATTTCGTGAAATATAGAGAAAAACAAGTTGGCTCAGACGACCGGATGTCCGGCCGTCTGAGCCATACGTTTATCATGATTTCTCGAAAAGTATTGGATTAAAATGGATGAAACTACTTCGGATGGCCGTCACCTACGCGTCACATCCCTTCAGAAAATGTGAAATTCTGGCTGTCTGAGCCAAGTTTTTTTGATTTTACACGAAAACTACTGCGTCACCTACGATGAAACCTGGATATACCAGCGTCACCTACGATTCGTTATCAGCCTAGATAGGCCAGATCTCTCTAGGCGTCTGGCTCAGCTGCCCGGATGTACATACAAAAAGTATGAAGTTTAACTGGGCAATGAAAACAATAGGACGTTACTATCTTATGCTGCTCCAAACTTATGCGTTCAAAGCACTTCGAAGAATAAAACGAAAAAAGCCGAACCCGATTCGCCTCTAAATGCTGTCAATGAATTATTGCAGTGTCCGATCGAAGTTTAGGTTTATAATTGTAAATAATGAAGACAATGCTGAATATTTGGCGAGTGAACGTTGTTGTGAGACACCGACCGTCCGTCCGTCTGTATCTGTAAACATGCCGTTGTTCCAACAACATTATTGTGTTGCCCCTACTAAGGTGACGAGGAAACTTTGTACGATTAAGGATATGTTGTCGAACAAAGGTAAATTTTGTCAACTCGATAGAGGCTAGGGAAGCGGAAGCAGTATCTTCAGCGTCTCCTTATTAACATAATTTGTGCTATACCATTTGTATCGATAGTTAAATTATCGATCAATTTTTTACCATCTATATCTAGACTAGAACCATCATTTCGTTTATTTTAAAATCATTGTTCCTTCCTTTTAAAGGTAATACAGTAGGTATTAGGTAATATAGATAGTGCCATCCACGAAGGCGCGCCCCACTCTTTTTTTGATTGAGGAAGGTGCGGGGTGCAGGGGGTGACACGCGCGTCAGTTGCGAGCCGGCCGTCATTAAAAAATTCAGACTCGTCACGAAAGTGGCTCTATTTAAATTATTTTTGTAATGTCAAGAAAAACCCAGTGTTTTGTACTAAACAATAAACCTGGTATAATCTTCTGTCATTTTTAAATTTACTTAAATAATTATAATGGTAACTTAAACACCATGAACAATTTTAAATAAAAAAAAAAACATGTGGTACTTATAAAATTACCGGGGTGTACTCTATCGGGGAAGGCTATAAAACATCAGGCTAGGACCAACGTGTACGAAGAAAAAACAATTCACGCATATGAAGTCCCGATGGACCGATAGTTCTCTTATAAAGAAACCTTTTTTTAAACTTTTTAAATGTTATAAAACATTCTTACGTGTTTCGTTTACTTCAATAGTAAAAAAAAAAGTTACGGGTGCAATTTAAAAAAAAATACTCGTGTAGCTAACCATACCTACTTGAAACTATATCTAAGTAGAGTATCTTTCCCTTTGAGTGTATTTTTGTAGTGTGCTTGTCATTCATAAGTCATTATGAAGTTCCAAATTCAATTCAAATGTTGGAAAAAGCTTGCACACATGTACTATAAACGATTTGGACGAGTGGAGGGGCGCGCCGTCGTGGATGGCACTATCTATACCTACTTACACTAAGAAATAATATCATCAAACTTAAGAGGTAGGCTTTTGTCGGTGGAGTTTTTTAATAAAAACTTCAAATTAGGAAAGATAGTGTGTGTGTGGTTTCCGTCTTGCTTTCCACACCGTAGTTCAAGAACTGGAGCCTTTCCTTATATGCTTTAAATTCAGCCCTCTGCCAGTAGGTACCTACTGATGTTGCAGCAGCGATGGGTAGCAACTCAACACCAGAGGAACCCTTGCATACAAATAACTAAATAAATAAGTTAAAATGTAATCTACCAATCATCTTAGACGAGGTGGGGAAGCCCGATCTATAATTTTTATCAGCTAACCTTTTATTTTAAATCAAACAAATAAATAAAACCTAGTTAATAAGGATTAATATTCTTTTACAGATAAACGATTCGCAACACCCAACCTACACACTAATCAAATCACGACAAATCTCACTGCAAACTCACGCCTCATCGCGACCATAGTACGGGCCATATCCTCGCCTTGTCATGCGCGAACGCATAAAACGCGGTGTGCATGCGCACGCGCGTTCATGTAACATCTGCTTCGGCCACTGGATCCGTTGCTGTTTTGGCTGCAGCTGCTACTTCCAACGCACCGGAGACGAGGATAGCCAAGGGGACCAGCGGGACTGAATTTACCATGACACTTTTGTTCGCGTCTGTTGTGCTGCTGACTGTCTTGGGGACCGCTTATCCAGTAAGTTATATGTATATAAAAATAGTAACACTCGTCGTATCTATGTTAAGACGTTTCCTCGACTCCACTCACGCTCACTAAACCTTTACTCATGTAATCGCGATTCTAAAAGGGAAAAAAACCTTGACTCTAAGTCTTGCTCAGTAGAAATGAAAAAAGTTTGAGGGAACTATTGTCGAGGTACCTCGCGGAGCTATCTTAAGGAATAAGTACTATTATGTTATCAAATCAATGTGAAGTGTCAAAATAGTTGTTCATTTCTTGAATTAGAATAACAGGTTTCGAGGTATCCTTCAAACTTTCCTTGAGAATCCTCAGTCAAGTCAAAGTCTGAGTCGAGGCACTTTCATAGAAATATCTTAGCATGGGTGTTAAAAGATTAAAGTCGTTTCTGCTTGCCAGAAGCCACCAACTATCCTTAAAACGTAGTATTGAGTGTATCTACTGATATATTCACAAAAGATTAGAAGATGATTGATTAGGTGATGTAGCTTAGAAAAATATCAATACAAAAATATCATTGATTACCACTACGAGGACCTATAATGGCAAACTGCGTAACAAAATGGGTAATAAATTATCCACAACAAACTGATCAAATAGTAGACAAATGGATGGCCTACCGATTTCTCAATGTTACATATTGTAATTAATGAATTCTATTCATTAAAATGAAGTTTTTGCTATCGCATATTAACCGCATTTTATTGTTTCAGGCTTCAACAGGATGCAAGAACTGCATTGTAAGTATTTTTTATAGACAACAGAAAATTTAAGATTATCTTTAATTTCTGTAAGACACAGGGTTTGATGCCTTGTCTGATACGGTTGCTTTTTACAAGTACCTACAATTTATAAATCTGTATTCTTGCTTACAGCACTGTTACAAAAATTCTAGGAAGATGCCAATCTCCTTAGGACTAATTAACTCCTTCCGTCCCAACTACGAGATAACCCGTAGTCACGATACTGTAACATGGTTTCAGGAGCCTATTTTTGAATCACTCGCTTCAAGATGGCGTGGGTTATTCATTAGTTAAAGTCCAATTTTGGAATGAAAATCAATCGAAATTCACACAGGAGGGATTTAAAAATCATTGCTCAATTTTGTGAGTACTCACGTCTAGATTTTGAGTGATTTTCGTTGATTTTTTATTTGTTTTCGAACGAAAATCACACGCCATATCCAAGCGAGTGATTCAAAAATAGGGGCCCAGAGTCGAGTAAATATATTTTTACGGTTTCTTCTTATATTTCCCAGACATTAGGCAAGGAGGAGAAGGCGATGTTCCGAGCCCACTCCGACGCCTGCCTGCCTCAGTCCGGAGTAGACCCGAAGTTGGTAAGTATAGTCCGCTTTTCTTTGATTGTCGAATATTGTAACAATTTTTAACTTTTAAGTTTAGTAATGTCAGTGATTTTCCTATGAAAGTTGCGAGTCTTATGTTTATCTTATTTTAAAATCATTCGTTTCGTTAAAAAGGAATGTCAAGATTGTTTACAATATTTGACAAGCTAAGAAACAGACTTTTCCCACGCTGTGTGAGGTAGTCAGAATACCCAAGGTATTCATGGTTTACTGAAAATCCAATAAATAGTTATTTGCCACAAGTAGCAGTAAGTACATACTGCTGAACACATGAATGAGTATATGAATACTCGTACTACATACCAACATTTGATTTGTTAGTGCGGGGTCCAAGATAGTTTAGCTTAGCCTTTTTTGACTGGGGCGTTTAATCAGGCCGAGCTCTAGTTAGATGTTCGCAACACAGCGCCTTTGCTTAATGTGTTCGTATAAAGAAGCACAAGTAAATAAATAAATAGTTTAATAGACCATGAATAAGAAGAGCAGTTCAAAAGCGAGCTATAACATTAATAAGGAAAAGTTGCTATGAAAAAAATAGTATTAAATTAAAAGACCCTACTTACCTGCCTCAACGTTCTAATTGACATAATAACTTGAGGTTATAAGTACGGCCTGGGGCTGCCTGTACACCGGAGCGGAGAAACTGAGAAATATTAATCAATAGGACCTCCGGAGCGGAGATTTTGTGCAATCCTATTGGTTAATATTTCTCCGTTTCTCCGCTCCGGTGGACAGGCAGCCTCACCTTACCTATATCAGCTTTCACTAACTCCTTGACGTGATACCAGGTGGAGGGGATGCTCAACGGCGAGCTGAGCGAGGACACAGCGCTGAAGAGACACGTGTACTGCGTCCTGCTCAAGTGCAAGGTGATCAGCAAGGATGGCAAGCTGCAGAAGACCGCCGTCATGGGCAAGATGGCCAACAGGGCTGACGGGAAGAACGCTACCAAGGTAATCGATATATTTTATTTATTTATATTTTTAGTGATATTTGGCAACGTTGTTCTACCCTGTTGCAGAGCTGCTAAGTTTATCGGTGGCTGCTTCTAGCGTTGCCGAACTATTGATGTTTTACCTCGAAAATCTTCCATAATATCAATAGGGCTAGTGATAGTATGAATAGCTCATTATCAGCAGCCAAAAGACGTCCACTGCTGAACATAGGCCTCCCACATGGTTTTTCACAGCAAACAATCGCAAGCTGTCTGCATACATCCAGTGTGATCCTGTGATTTTTACTAAATCGTCTGTCCATCTTATCGGTGGACGTCGTATGCTGCGTTTTTGGTTGAAGGGTCTACAATCTAGAATTTTAACTGCCCCATACGCCCATCACTTCTTCGCGCTATGCGCTCTGCCCATTGCCACTTGAGCTTACTAATTCTCAGGGCTACGCCCGTCACCTTAATTCATCTTCGTATCTCCTCATTTCTTATTCGATCTCGTAGAGATCCCCAATACATTCATACATATAATATTGAGCTTCGAAACTGAGTTATTTATACTACATATTTGCTATACTTTGGCTTTTCCTCGACTATCGACTATCGACCGGCAACGCTAGCTGCCACCGATGGCTTGGCATGACTCAGGTAGCTTGTAGCCACAAGAAAGATAGTGGTCTCCACGTTTTGCCAGTGGTATGGTGTGTGATTTAAGTGGCGAAATGTAAAACAAAACAAAACACTGAATGACTTTGAAGAAGAAGAAGAAGCCATCCGTGTAAAATTAAATAACATTCAAAAACTTGTTTTTTTCCGACTATAAACGAAAATATATCTAAACATAGTTCCAATATTCCAAAATGGAAAGGTATTCCTATCACGCCTGTGGTAGTAGGTACTGCTTGAATGTTAAACGGACCAATGACATTCAATCATGCTACTTCCGGTGACCTTTGAGTGTATTGTCCTTGTTAAGGAAATAAATAATTGCACTTATGGATATATGTAGCAGTTCCTTTTACGTTTTAATCATACCAAATTATTTCTTAATTTAATTATCCACCCTCCTCCAAAAAAGATTACTTAGCTTTCTCCTTCTGGGACTACTTTATTCTTCATTGTCTGAGGTTTTTAAATTCATTGCGTAGATTTAGCTATTCATTAGGTGCAGTTTTAGAAAAGTGTGACGTTAAAAAAAACCGACTAAGCACTTTGAGAAAAGGTAGGTAGTTCCCTCGCGATTCGATTGGGTTGGCTTTGGCGGGGGCAGATAGGGGATTAATACATTTCTAGGGTATGAACCAAAATGTCAAATAGAGCAACTGACGTTTTAATTTGACCTATTTTTTCCTACAGGTTCTAGAAAGCTGTGCAGATCAAAGCGGTGACACACCTGAGGAAATAGCATGGAACCTCTTCCGATGCGGTTTCGACAAGAAGGCAGTTCTTTTTGAATATATGCCCACCAATATAGCCAATGGTGACATAGAGAACAACTCTTAATGACACATTACAGAATAGTGTTGTCTGTTGATAGTCGAAAACAGCAATAGTATCGATGGGCCCGCAAGAACGACTATCGATACTATTGCTAAATCAACACAAAGCAACACTATTACTATTGGTCATATTGCAAAATGTAAGGTTCACTCACAGATGGCTTTTCGGTGTAATGAATTTCTTTCAAACAGTTCCTATAGATGGCGTTAGTTTCCATAAAAAAAACAGTTATGCAAAATTGTCTGGCCAAACTTTTATTTTGTCCGTCATGTTAACATTTTTTATTTTAATAACTACTATTTATTTCTGTACCAGTATAACTTAATAAATGTTTACCCAAATTATATCTTTTATTTTATGAATTCATCGTTAATGATGGTATTTCTTGCAATCAGTAAAAGTTCAAATAATCAATTATTGTATTTGATTTACTAAAGATCACGTCATTATCGTCTTAGCAATGTCAGGCATATCCGAAATGAAACCGCAATCAAAATGGATGGGTAGTTTCCCCTCACTATTAACAACTTCTATAAATGTGTAATAAATGTATATGTAAATGTATTGAAGCTGAATCAGCGATTTTCGTTATTTTTTTCTTATTTATGTAGTTCCACACTATATTGAAGTTGAACTCGGAACCTTGGCTATTAACATTCTGTAAGGCGTTTGCGTATGATATCGGAGAAGCTGGCTATCTTAGGATATCTTTAGAACTGGAGTTTTATGATTCAATGTTCGATTATTTGTTAAAGTTAAGACTAAAACAAACACGGAAGTATGTGGGCATTGTACGAGTAGGTAATAATGAGCGAATCGCATAGCCTATGAGTACAGTTAAGTGATTCGTCTCTGTCGAATGCTGGTGTCATTACCCGGTGAAGTCATCGCACTAGGGTCGCCGATGTTTAGTCAATTTAGTCATCATCACTACTGGGTATGATGAAAACAAGTTAAAGGTATAAATCGCCAATATAAACCCAGTTTAGTTGTTTTTTTTTATAGTATCTAGGCAGACATTTGGCCATAATCTCACCTAATGGTAAGTGATGATGTGGCCTAGGATGGATCATGTCTGACTAGTAATAGCCTTTCTTCAAACACTCGTTATAGCAGTAACGACATTCAACCATTAGTTATCTATCGATCACGCAAGTAGTAAGATATAATCTACTACTTATATAAAAATAAGTCGGATTTTCCTCCCTGACGCTATAACTCCAGAACGCACGAACCGATTTCCACGATTTTGCATTCGTTGGAAAGGTCTCGGGCTCCGTGAGGTTTATAGCATAAAACGGGGCTGGGCGGAACGGGGCTGGGGGCGAAACGAAGTTCGCTGGGACCGCTAGTAATCGTATAGATAAGATAACGTGCTTACTGTTGCTAGTTTTGCTTAGATACAAGACTAGATTTTTTTTTCTTTGGGAGAGACTGTACTTCAACCCAATAATTTTTCAATTATACTGTCGGTTGATGTAACTCGTGAGAAAAACTCTTGAGTCATGAGATTTTAGCTCCATTTGTCAACATTATTTTATGACTCAAAGGCTTGTTGACTCAATTTGCATCCGTAATCAACTATTCTTACTATTATTATTGTGAGTTTAAAGACAAAACATAAAAACCTAAATATAGTTATCTAGCAGTTGATTATGAAAAACGATATTCTAATCAAAGGCTAGATTCACTACTAATAAGAGCTTTAGGAGTACCTAATGTGTGTTTAAACTCTTTTTTTGTGGTAATCAACTATTTGGCGTCGGATTTTATGGGACAGATATATAGACAGACTGGATCTATCGAACTGCTACCTCGAAATCATCTTATCATCATACATCTCTTGACTGATCTGGGCCTCAATTCTCATGCAGTTGCGGAGAAAAAATAGTTTAAAAAACGTTCAGGGGTCGATAGGCCGCCAGCGGACGCGTGAACAAAAGAATGTTAATAAACACATCCGTGTTTAAAGGAAAATTCGATCGGTAATCATTTTTTCTACATTAGAAACTGCATGAGAATTGCGGTCCAGGTCTGCAACGTAAATGGAATTCGAACAATAAACATAAAATCATATTTATTCTTATCATTTTCGGCTTTCCTATCTGGGTATTGAACCCTATCCCAGCAGTCGAGTCTAACAGACAAGCTACTACATACATACATTCGTAAGTGACCTGCGAGATAACGATATGGCTGCCTCATCAAACAAGCGGTGATATGGAGGCTGCAGTTTGCAGCCGTAAAATACAAGGCTTGTGATCTCATTGAGTGCGTAAAGCCGAAAAAAGCGCAGACAAGCGAAGCAGCGGACGCTTGCTGATTAGCCCGCTGAGTGCTGAACTGCAATCAAATGTGATAGTTGACAATGCACATTGCATTTGAAAATAAAATAAAAATAGCTATTTTTTGCTACTTGTTACTATAAGGAAATAGCAAAAAGGTAGCTAAGTTATACTCATCTGCTTGAACGCTTGATGATCAGAACACGTCAGCGCTGTCAACTACCTTCTTCGGCTGTTGAATATCATTGCAGGTGTGGGCGGTGACCCACAACAACAGGCTGGCTGTAGGCAGTACGCCGCGCGTGCCTTTGCTTGCTGCATGACAAGCGGCGGACATTTTGTTTTTTTGCGCGCGAAAATGTTTGAAACTTTTCCGTACTGCGAAATTTTGAAAACTAGTGCGTTGATTGCAAAACTATGAAGTTTTAGAGATTTTTTTATTTATAGTCGTGTAAACTGTGTAAAAGAAAGGATTTTGAAAACAAATAGTTGTTTTGTTTATAATTAATCTTATTATCGTGATATCACGATACACTTATTTGTGATTTTTTTGCTCAGTTTGTGTTTTTTGAGTTCGTGTTGGATTCCGCATGTATGGCTGCCGGGAGAAATTTTCCCTACTTTTTGTTAAACGTAAGCTATTTTATTTTCTTATGAGAAGCAAGGATGTTAAAACGAATGTAATGCTTATGATTTGATGAATTTATGATCAATTATGTAAGATATTCCACTTTTCTTTAAATAAAAAGCAACTTTGATTTAACTTACTAGTGTGAAGTGCTTATTAAAGCACTCAACTGCTTATCAACATATTTTTCATTCGCTTAATTAATAGCACGTATAGAAATCAATTAATCAATCATTTATTGTGTAGTAGAAAAATCATAAAATATACCTACGGAACTATTTACAGAACTAAAATAATACTAATAATTAATTATTATGCTTAACCTTATCGAAAATTAAGCCTACGAACTCAGTTTGTTTACTACTAGCCCATATCTACTTTAAATTGATTATGATAAAAATATGACTAATTCGCTAATATTGAGGTCCATAAATCATTTGTCAGATCTTCAATGTTATTATAACTCCATAATTGTTTTAACGTGGGAGCGACGGAGGTTTACATTTTGGGATTCGCTTTTTAGTTTCACACACGGTTTTTACATGTGACGACTTTTGGGTGTAAGGATTCTACCTAATTACAATATCTGCCTAATAGTAGATGCCCACGATGCTAAATGGGGATTTACTCGAGCGTCTTAAAGCCTACCTACCTATTGGGTTGCAAAGCTTAGATGATAAGAAGAAAAAAACCTCATATGTGTAACATATATCTTTTCATCGGTGGAGGAAGCGGCTATAGACTTTTAAAAATGTAAAAAAATACTGTATAACAATACAAGCAAGTATACAAGCTATCACCTGTATCTTAATCTGCCGCGCTTTAGTAAATCCCGAAATCCCCTCTTGGGCTCCCCTACTATAATTAGCATACCATGACCGTAATTTGACCGTGCTAGGAACGTGTCAGTCAAAAAAATTGTCTTTGTATTGAAAACTATGTCACCTTTCCCACCTAGACCGTTCCGTCACCGACCAACACCGTCGCGTGTCAGCACCGGCAAAATACGCTCTTGCCGGGTTTTCGGGTCAAAAACTTTTTTTTTATTTGGTGCAAACTACAGATTCAGATCTTTAACCATTTCATTACAATCGAATACAGAATTTGAATTTGTATATTGTTTTTTACTGTATTACGCGGTTCTTCTCGTTTGAGACATCATCATTATAAGCTAAAGGATGTCCACTGCTGAACATAGGTCGCCGCCACGGTTTTCCACAGCGACCGGTTGTGAGCGGTGTACATCCAGTGTGGTCCTGGGATCTTTACAAAGTTGTCTACCCATCTTGACGGTGGACGTCCTACGCTGCGCCTTTGGTCGAAGGTTCTCCAATCTAGAATTTTTCTGCCTCTTCGGCCATCAATTCCTCGCGCTTTGTGACCACCTATTGCCACTTCAGCTTACTGATTCTCAGGGCTATGTTCGTTGTAGTAGTTATCTGATTTATAGTAACACCAATTTACAAAGTACCCACCTACTGTCGAATTAAACAAACCTTCCTTAGGTCTTAAGACTGCTGCTTTACTCACACATTCAAAGGCAAAGTTTAATCACATTTGCATAGTGGCTTTATGCAATCTGAAAAAGTCGTTGAGTGTAAAAACACAAAACGCGTTGAAACCTTTCGGGCCTATATGGGCATCCGTAAGATCTTTTGGTTTTTATTGATGTCCAAACCAAAAGTTATTGATTATTGATCAGCTAACAATGCTTCTGAGAGTTTACCAAAAGTAGAGCTTTTTTATGAATCACGGATAATATGGATTTCAAGGGATTTCACGAAAAAAAAAAGTTTTCTGATAAAAGGCTATACTTTTGTGGACCATGCACAAATTTATTACACAATCAATTACTCACTCCTACTACTACAACACGACACTAAGGGCATTTTTCACCATCGACAAATAAGCGCGAACCAACAAATAATTAAATATGGTGTTTGTTTGAACACCAAAATCATGTTTCATAGTGAGTTAAGTATTGGACACCAATCACATACCTGCTTTGCTCTGATCCCGAACTCATTGGCCACTATAGTGTAAGGTAAAGCTTAGGAGCTCGATATCAAAAGGTATGTTTTTTTTTAGGATTTACCTACAGGAAAAATGCTTAATTAAATCCCTTCAACTTTATAAAACAAAGGTTTTTGAGACTTCAAAATACATTATTCACCTAGTTTTCAGGACAGGTTTCACAGGACGCTACTGATTTTTAAGTGCCAACCACATCTAGATCAAACCCTGGCTAGTATCTCCTCAATAACCTTTAGCCGATGACGGATAACCAAAGACCAAATTACGATGACCAATGCTCACAGCCCACGTGCCAAATCCAGTCGACAGCACTTCATTATTTTATTGCGCCAAATCAATTAAACCTATCAAATCTGTCATAAAGTTTTTGTGTCCAACATTTTCTCAGAACGTGTCTGAATCAGTGTGGTGGGTGTCACCCACATCGAAATAATTATCGATGGAGTTTAACATGCGCTTGCATCGATAATAGCTCGCAGCTCTATAATTTTACAATCGATTCTTTGTAATTTATTTGGCGCCCGAGGTGCTACGACAAATTGAATGTCGAGGCGGTTAATGATATGTTTTGTTGTAATAAATTATTTTTGTAACTTATAAACTTTTATTTTGACAGGCGCTCCGGTCGGTTGCTATTCTTTTTCAATTAAGGTCGATTTTACAGATGCCTATTTAGCTCATAAAAGCAATCGTATTCATTTGACAGTTCATAACGTACGGTATGATCTGTCAAACCCTTTGTTCTTCTTTGCCGTTTGAAAGATCATATCGTACGTTTTGAACTGTCAAATGAATACGATTGCTTTACACAATTTTAGGCATAATGTAAGTTTTCATTAAATTATAGTCGGTATCTAGTATTGTTTACACCTCACGTTAATCTTTTTCTTTAAATTAATAAATAACCTTCATAGACCCTAAAAGTATTTATACTTAAGCCCTTAAACGGTTGTCTTATTGCCCGCCTTATGGCACATAATTTTGCCTGTTATTGCGTAGGTCAGTGAGTGCACTCTTGATTTCGCGCCAAAAATACTAATGAGTAACCGAACTGAAGATGGAATCGAGATGGCCGCCGTCCATAAACCATAATGGGCAGAGACAATGCTGTTCGGAGTGCGCCAATAAATATGGGCTTATTGGGCGAATATAAGGAAATAACTGCGAGGTCGCACCGATTCGGGTATCGGCTAAAATGTGTAATATTTATCGATATCCGTTTTGGGGCTATATGATCGTAGGATACTGGTAGGGCTGGCATCAGAAATTGGCGGCAAAAAGTATTTAAGGACAGTTTTCCCAATGCCCGTTATCTTTTGTTTTTTTATTTCAACTTGATTGCACTGTGAGTCGTACAATTGGCGGTCTTAATGCCTCAGGGCATTCTCTACCAGTCAACCGCTTGGGAATGCAGAAAGTTGAATCAATGGCGGAACATTTGCAATAACTGAATCTTCATAACTGGGTACTTATATATCCATCATTCTATTGTCATAGGCTGCATTGATTACTGTAAAATTACTCGCTATAACGCACCTTTGGAACCAAAACAAAATCAGTTGCTACTCGACCAAAAAAAAACACAAGTTCAATGCAATTGAAATTGGGTGAGTATATCACTAACTAAAGTACTTATGCACCTGTTTCAAAAATTCTTCTCGAGAAAAAAATCGAAGCAAGCTTTTTTCAGCCCGAACATTGTGTTCCTATTTATAAAAGTTCTTAGTGACAACCCTAATTACCTACCGTCAACAAGTCTGCGGCATATTTGGCATTATTATCGATATCTGATAGGGATATGACAAGAACAAGTTATTTGAATACAATGCTTAAGGAATTCGACTAGATTTATACAAGGAGCTTTAGGAAAAGTTTCCGTAGGCAGTTTAAATGACAGTTATTTGCGTATTTGACGACGCGTTTGGTGTAGTGGTTAGCGCTTCTGACTACTACGCCAGTGGCCGTGGGTTTGAATCCTGCAAGGGTCATATGTTTATGAGATAATGAGCACAGAGCACATCATTCATGGATGTTTACATGAATTAAAGTAGGTACTAGTATTTATGGGCGACGCCCCCATAGTCGTTATCTTGGTATTAGTTAGTAACACAAGAAACCAAGACAATTAGTGTGTTGTCTGGCGCATATTAATTTATTTATTTTAGTCGGATAAAAACGCTCGTTTGAGGTTGTGTGATCAAAGTAACTACCTATTTGATACAAAGTTTGTTATGATAGGTGGGGTATACTGCCCCGTACCAACATAATACAGCCACAACAATTTGTCACCGCATTTTCTTTCATCATGCTATTTCGGGAATCGGGACACGAAACATGATTTTCTCACGACAGTTCAACCAAAACAAACGACGTAATGACTTCATTTAGGAAGAATCCTCGTATTTACAAAACTTCAAGTGATGCACGTAGGCTGTCCATCATTAAGACGGAATGTCCAAAAGTCGATCCCACGCTGACAGCAAAAACAACTGCCCATCTTAGTAACGACATAACCAGGTACTAATGCTGTTAACTTGTGCGTAGAAAATGGTCACCAGTAGCTATAATTTAGCCGCTAAGAGAATGCTGTTTTGACGTTTTCTATTTTGACTGAAAATGTATGGGAAAATTGTCAAAGACAGGAAGTTTAAAATTGTTCCAAAACTCGTATTTGTGTCAAGATACATTCTGAGCCGCTTACTAAACTATAGTGAAATGTAGAACTATTTCAATACAAGTGGCATGAAAATACAATCTGTAGGAAAATTCGTCACGTTATATAAATTGCTTTTTCAGTAAATGAACGCTTATACAGTTGTGCTACCTATACTTAGTTACCAAATTTTTCAGTACCTATTTAACAGTAGGTATTTTTAATGAAGTATCAAACCTGTTGTTAATATTTATTATTATTTCATTTTCTCTAAGCCAGTGTTTTTCAGCATATCCGATTTGTGAGTGTGTTTCAAGTCTTCAAAGTCCTCAATTCAACCAACCACTCCATTATCTCAATCGTAAAACAGTAATACAACAATAGAATTCAATAAGACATCACCACCAATTACGGCGTGCGTATTGATTGATTCTGTACGCCGCCCACTGTCCCGCCCGGGTATCGAACCTACACCCCCGCGGTGTAGCTTTAGAAAGTTCTAATCATTGCACGTGTCATAAAAATTACGTGTAAGTAACTTCGTTAGAAGTTTATGACTTCGAGATTGATTTAAAGCATTCGCCAATTTTGATGGATTACGCTTTAAGTTGTTTTTAATAGGCGAGACAAGTTATTCAGTAGTTTGTTTCTGAAATTTATCCGCGAAATAAATCCGTAGTGTTTTAATCTATTACTCAGTAAGTAGTACACTAGCCGTACAATCGTAAATGTACTGTCTGTAAAAGTAATTACGATAACGACGATTAAGATATGCGTATCCCCATCCACAGAATATGTAATAGTACTACATGCCCCATCACAACTTTGGGGTTAAATTTATTATTTCTTGACTTTATTCAAATGCAAAACAGAATCTAAGCCTATAACTAACATAGTCATCCTTCTTCATGTTGGTCAAGATGGAAAAAAATATCAGACTTTATTTAATTAAATTAAATAAAACACTAAACAACAAGTCCATTTTAATGTCGGTTGTAATTAATATTAACAGTCTTATTGTATAAAATTCAACAATGTTAATCTATTTTGTGTTGTGTTGACCGCTTCTGCTCGTATAGAACATAATCTCTTCTTATGGTAGACACTCCTACCAGCTCAAAATTGGGTCAACTCTCGTATAAGTGTGGGCGAATACTGGTTGCAACGCCTAACTCGACACAGATCAAAGAAAACAACCAGGACTCTGATACTTGTATAAAACATTGGAAGAATCACCAAAAACCATAAGTACCTAATATGTACTTTATCATCAGCAAATTTTAGAGCTAGGCGGTGGTTTTTTCTAAAACTCTAAATTAATAAAGATAATTTAGTGGTTTTCCTATTCCATACCGCAATTTAAAAACCAGGGGTTCGGCTTACTTACTTCAGCCTTAATCCAGTACTGATGTTGCTGCTACCCAACACCAGGGAATCGCTTATTTAATGGCGGCGTTTACTCGCTATAACACAAGGTCGTCACTGAATATTGTAGCTTTTAATAGAGAAACCCATCCCACTAATTTACAATTTTTATCATTTTTTTAATTAAATTTTTATGCTTATGATTAATATTTTAATGAAAAGATGATAAACATTGCAATGTTCGCTTACATTGGCAAAATTTTCGGCTGATTAAGCAATGTTGCATAAACAGGTAATCCTTTCTAGGATACGGGAATGTTGCCGGCAACGGCACATCATTAAATATGAAGGTAAATGGCATTGAACAAGATATACTGTTTTATCTTACGCGACTGTGTCACCTGGAGCAATTTTAATAAGTACCTATGCAAAACGCCTATTTGCTCTACCAGACCAGTTAGATTCTTATCACAGGGACCCGCTGATTATAGCAGTGGCGGCGTAGCATAGGTTGGCACCCGGGGCGACTTTCTATCGAGCACCCTCAAAATAAAACGACAAATATTAAACGTGTTTACGTGACTTTATTTTGCTAAAATACTCAATGACATTATCAAAATTTACTTTCCTCTCCTTTTCAATGGACAATATGGATAGAGTGGAAAGTCGTGTTTGGCTCATTGTAGATCTTAAGTAAGATTTTATTAACTTTAATTTTGAGAAACTTCTTTCACAAGTAGCCACCGAAACACAAATAGTTAAAAAAAAATCTTAGACATAGAGCTAGACTTGGAACAGACTCAGAATAGTCCCATTTTACAATAAATTTCAGAAGCTCCAAGGTAGTCCATTGGATCGCTTCTTGAAGAGAAATGCTGGCGGCTTCCAAGTGGCGCCTCAGTCGTAAAATCTCCAAAATAATGTCCTCTGCAGAAAATTCATCATAGATTTTTGTAAGATTTGGAACTTTATCACGAAGTTCTTCTTCTGTTGACGTAAGTAGAGTTTCAGACTGAACAACACCAAATGTTATGAGAATATCATCCATTGCTTTGTAGCGATGCTCTAGTTCTTCGTAAAATCTATCAAGACATTCTAACATAGCTCTATGCAACTCTTCTGGCAATGTTAGTCCAACATCTTGGGACATTTCTCCTGGCATTCGTTTTCGGAATCTCCTCCTTCCTCTTCTTTCAACGGAGATATCCAAGTCCTCACATTTCTCAGTTGCGTAGGAAATAGCTCTTTCCACTATTTGTATACGTTGAGTTTGAAGAAAAATTTTTAGGGCTTTAATTTTTATAACACACTTTTCCAGCGATAGTCCAGATGTTTGGATATACTTTTGTGTCTGATTAACTTCTTCTAGGATTTCACACCAAAAAGAGAGGTAGCATAAAAAACTGAAGTCACATAAAGCTGGCAAGAGTGTGGATGCTGCTTCTCTTGTATCGACGTTTTCTCTGCTGCTTCTGGGATCACACATCTCTTCGCAAGTTTTTATTACGCACGACGGCATTTTTGACAAATTATTTGACCGAATGTCACATTGGTTAACGCTACGTGCGGGAGTGAGTGACTGTGATACCGCGCATGCGTTGATGGTCTGTGACCATCAACTCACCGCGCACGAGGTTCCTTAGGGATCTCATTTCCTTCCATACGTAGTAATAGTAGTTCAATGTGACAGAGTTGGTATTTCTTTGTCACCGTGTTGTCACCCCTTGATGCTTGGCACCCGGGGCGGACCGCCCCCACCGCCCCCCCTTTACGCCGCCACTGGATTATAGTAATTGCTTCATTAGTTTCGAAACTGATAAACTAGTTTGAAAAATATGATAAACTAAAGAATTTTATTAGAGTTTCTAATTTGTAACCTAATGAGGAAATATCGTTAAACCGCTCTAGGTAGTTCCATGTTCAGTGAGTGCTATTTTCTAAATGTAGTTTAGTTTTATCTGGGAAGGTCGTATGTTGTTCCAACGAACCACACAAATGCAAATAGACATGAGGAATTTGACAATTACCTAAACTATCCGATCTTTAAGCGAGTATTTCCGTTTTTCAAACGTAGATGGTAAGTAATCCTTTTATAATTTTTGAAACAATATCAGTGAAAAATTCACTATTTGATTTTAAAAGATCTCAGTTTGTTTGTTGTGAGTTTTCTGTTTATCTTAGTTTAATATAAATTATTTCGTTATAAAGGAATGTCAAGATTATTTACAATATTGAACAAGAAAAGAAAACTGACTATTTTTTTATATATTTTCATTATAATGTGAATAAAAATATTTTCATAACCAAATTGGCTCAAATTGGGAATGAAAACGAATTCAAACCGAAGGAACAACTGCAGCTGTAAATCCTCTTATCATGGTAGTTAATACATACAGAAGGCTTAATTTAAAATAACTAAAAAAGGAAAACGAAACAATTAGTAGTTGCCGATTACATAACAAAAGGTCATTTTCGGCTTTTTGCCGCGTCCAATGTCCAAGACCGCGCATGGAAAATTTTCTTTTAGTATTTTATTTAGTGGTGACATGTATGAATGCGAGAAAGCTATTTTAGTTCGCTTTAAATGTAAAATTAGTCAGTATAGTTTTGGCTGCAGTTGGTTGTAAGTTAAGAAAAGGTTGGCATAAAATGCTTTTAATTACGACAGTAAATTTAAATTAATAAACAGTTACATAATTTAAGACTGTAGTTAAAGATCAATTAAGTACTTCTTCTTTCACTTGATATACTACTTGTGTTTATCAGAATTTTATAAAGTACCTCAGTCTAGGCATGTGAGTTAAAATAACACATCATCAATTTATAGTGCAATAAAAATATTTCCCTTATATTTCCGAAAATGTGTGGACTTCCTTCTAATTCCCTGAAAATCTGAAAATGGTCGCATTTCCTAAAGAACAATATTAACTCATAAACTCGATTAAGGAAACAATACAAAACTCTCATACTCGTAGAAGACTCAACACACATGACTGGCTGACTCATCAATGTTCTATCAAAGATATGTTATTTATCATAGTAGACCCGTCTACCAATGTTTATTGTGTGGGTGGAATTAGACAGAATCAATTCGACTATTGGCTATAATTTCATTTCATTAGATGAGTTGTAAACATTGCATTGATACCATAGCTTATTTTTATCATTTACTTAATACTAAAACATTTGTTTTAAATCAGTAAAAAAAACATTTTTTTATCACATAAAGTTTTGTTTATCAAAAAGTAAAAAAATGATTACGCGTCTTGTTTTTGCTTTAATTTACGATTGTTTCGACAATCCAAAGTTGAACGAAAATATTTGACAACTGTCAAAGAATACAAAAATTCAGAATGTCCAAAAGGTGAAATGGAATATCATTTTCCTTATAAGGCAGCCTTGGGCCAGGTATCGGCGACCGCGCAACGGAAGCCGCTGAAATTAGCGCATCGAATGCGCGCGCAGAAACTGAATACCCAAATGTGATCCACGGGCTGCCAAATAAGGCACGAATCTCGGGTTTCGCGCGCCACCAGCCTGCGAAACGGCGGCTATTCCCGTCTAATGCCGACGAAAAACACGTAAAAACGTTTTTATTTCTGTGCTAGCGGCCTCTAAAATTAGGCCGTATGGAAACTGAAAGTAATACCAGCGATTTTGGTCGGGACCGAGTTGTCTGTATTTAGATTAGACGGGCGGCGCGTGTGCCGCGGGCGCAGTCGGTGATAACGCATCGCAGTGCATTGTAATACGGTGATAGTGATCTATGTCGTGTGTGCAGTGACCGATTTTGTGGATTTGGATGTCACAAATGCTCCCTGAAGGAGGAGGTATGAATCAATTTATTTTTTTATTCAATAAAAGCGTCAATATTGCGTGTTATCGCCGCTTGGGACCCTTATCGTTGGCCTCATTTCGTTATGAGGCGATAAGATTGTATTTATGGAAGCATTTGACTTAAAACACTTGGAAATTTAATTAAATACAATCTTGATCGAGGATTCTTTATTTTATTCTCATCATTTAGCATAGAATCATTACATCACTGGCTATTTGACTTTTTCCATTTTTGACGCACGAAAACAGGAAAAATGATGTTTTATCGTTTGATATTCGCACCAAACATTCAATAATGTTATGCTCGAAACAAACTAAAACAAGTTATTCCACTTTTGGTTTAGTAACAATTGGTGCAGTAGGTAATAAACGTGTTGTTTACATTATAAGTAAAAAAAAACGAATAAAAATTGAGTTCTGCTAACTTGAACGGCTAGCTATTAATTACTGGATAGGTACAATTAAAATATTTTTTAATTTAGATTATAATATTTTTTAGACTTTATTAAGTCTTGAATACTTTTGTTGGATGATGTTATTAGCCGTAAGTAATTTTATTAGTGTAGGATGGTAAATGTGATACCGCTTAGTATTTATCCCCTATTAGGTCAGTATTAGTATGTGCACTGTTGTAATTATTGCTTATTTTAATTATTCTGCAAACCTACGTCCTACGCAAGCTTCATGCGGGTGTCACTATTAAATCATATGCATTTTAAGTACTAACATATTATTTAAATGACTGATTTCTAACAAGCAAGGGCATAGTAACTCAAGTCCCAACATACATAATTAGCAAAACTTTACCGATTAAAGGTTTTGTAATAAGATTTACTGAAACATGTACTTATGTCTGATTGTATGATAGAAAAATATATGTATTCATAAATTTTTTCCTTGTTATTTTTTTTTTATTTTTTATTTATTTATTAAGGAAACAACAGCTTTCTAATACTTCTTAAGGAGTAAATCTTAAAATAAGTTCCTTAAGTTTGTCAAATCTAAATACTTATCTCAATGACTTATGAGCCCAATTGGTACTAAATAATAAGCCTAAACTATACTAGACTATATTATGCGATAGCTCAACCCCAATGTGCGCAAAACCAATACTTTGTACACAATTGCGTTCTCCCGTTCAGGAATTAAATATAGCGGACCAGACATCCTATTACTCAATCAAATACTCAACTCAGACGCGGTCCGGCAATCTATTTCGATATAGCGTAGCCCATAGTAAGAGTCGCGACCAGAAATAGATAGAAATTTGATGGGAGTTGACACACGTGGGCTTTCGATATCGCCGGATGACCGCTTATAGATTGAGAGAAGTTATGGACTTATACGTTAGTAAAGTTAGCCTGTAAATATCCCACTGCTGGGCAAAGGCCTTGTCTCAAGTATGAGGTGGTGTTGGATTAAAAGAAGTGCTAGTAATATACTCGTACAACATACCTTGGAGTAAGAGCAATAAAAAAACCTAGTTTAATCGTAACTTTAATTAACAAAATGACCCTTTTGTTCATGTCTATTGCTGATAATATCGCAAGGTGCAAAGGAAAGGGAAAGGAATCTGCAAAGGACTTGAAGTATGCATTTGTTATTGATATAATATTAATGTATCTGAGCCATGTTACAATCTTGATTTAATATCTATCTATGAGGTTCGTTATGAGCACAGGGATTCCAAAAAAATAATTAAGACGATATGAGAGTGTGACCCAGGCCAGGCCCAGTAGTCCAGAATCTAAAAGGTTACGGTTTGCATATTTCCTTTTGCAACGATGTCATTTCATCAGTATTGTCTCTCTTGGTCACAATTTGTATTGATTTTCACCACAAATGAGGCAAATGTAATGTAAACATAGTATCTGTGTCACACAAACCAAATTCGACAATGTTTACTTGTCTAGTTATATGTAAGCATCAAGTAACGGCCATGTATGATACATAGTGGGTAGACAAATTGACTGAGGTGAGAATTGGGCCCGATTACTTATACCTAAAAGAATATAAAAAGTTAAGGTATCGTATCGTGTAATAGGTACTAAGTTCTCTATCCATATTTTTATGTATTATTAAAAAAAACAATAGGATATTGACCAAAGCCGTATTAAAAAAAAAAACAAAACAGGATGTTGACCAGAGCTGGGCCCAGATTGCGTCTTCGTGGTTTATATTTCAAAAATCTTGGTTTGAATTATAATTGCACTAGTATATTTGAAATAATCTAATGAATAGGGGTTTTAAATTAACACTTAAATAGTTTAGGTGACTTTTAATAGGCGCATTATCTCTGCAATCACAAAACATAACCTCAAAATGCCTAGTCTGCCATTGAATTACTCGCAAACCCTTAATTATTTTTCAAAAATATTTTTTGTGTGTATTCTTTCAAATATTTATACATTTTATCCTACAATTTTGTAAAGACGCATGCTGACGCAAGTGAGCTCAGTTTTATAGAGTTTTGGTCAAGATCCTTTGTATTTAATTGATAACATTGAGTCGTAGGTAGAAAACTAAATGAAACTTTTCCCCTCTGTTCATATTCATAGTCTTTGTATGGTGGTGTTAAAACACGGTTTTATTAAGGGCACTTATATCTGCTTGCATGTAGCTTGGAAAATCTATCCTTATAGATTTTCCAATAAAGCCATTAATATCTGTCTTGTTTAATGACATTACACAATCACTTTTAATTTCATTCAGTTATTCATAGATTTAGGTGTAAAGGCCAACACTAGAAACCTGTAGTTTGTATAAATTAGCATTATTTAAGAAGTTTATTTATTTACAACACTGCAATAAATTGAATTATTGTAATTGAATGCCGAATAGAAAAATATTTTGGCAAATTAAGCGGTTTACCTTTTTATATTTATCACAGTGCTACACACCTATGATTGTATTCTAATATGAACTATGTCATATTATGCAAAGGAGCTTCTCTTAAGTTTTCAAGTATTATTTTTTGTTTTAAAAAGTTGGCTCGTCTTTCAACAAAAAAACTATGATAGGTATTCTTAAGTTGGCTCTTCTCGTAAAAGTTATTGATTTCCAAACTTACCTTAATATCTATAGCACTTGCTAAAAACCTGCGCCTGCACTTACTTACGAGGTGTTTTCAGTTATCATCGCCAAATATGGCCGGCGAATGCCTTCGGCCAATTCACGGAACCAAATACAGCTGTTTGTCATACCAATATGTTTTATTATTTTAAATGGGTCAATTGGCCGTATATTTAGCTAGCACCATTTTTTTGAGTTGTTAAGATTTGAAGCTCAGCAAAAATTGTGTGTAATGAATGACAATGACGCAATTTAGATACTAATGTAGCATCAAACGTTTAAGTTTACACGTTAAATCAAAGTGTATTTTTTGGACTTGAAATTGAAATATATTTATTTGCATTTGAAGAGGGTTATATTTTTGATCTTATAATCTTTTAGTCAGCAGACAATTGTATTATGTAAAAATGCACTTAAAAGATGTAGGTAAGTGTATTAAGAATTATGTTATGTTTTGTAGAGGGATAACACACCTTGATATCACTAAATACATATTTGAGTTTTAATAGTTGTAAGTTCTTTGAGCATTCTTTATTGCGGATAAAAGGAGCGTTATGATCTAATAACATAAATTGCTAATGCGCCTGCGGCTATGTTTTTGGCGTGATCTTGTTGTTATTTCTTTAGATATGTCGTTTTGTATGTTACTTAACTTTATCTTATTGACAATAATAAATTAATTATTAAAAATTAATATAATAACTATATTATATTACTTATATAATATTTTGGTATAAATATTACTTATATTTTGGTATTCTTCTTTTTAGTTGCTAAATAGACCTTGGTTATTAATTTGACAATACACATGACATTGGAATAGAATAGAATAGAAATACATTACACTAGGTACTAAAGAGTGCGTAACAAGTGTAGGCTTAGAACTTTCGTTCACAACTCCCCTTACTTAGTTAACTCCAGTGAGTTATTATATTACGTTTAATAGAGAAGCCATGCCAAGCCAAAAATGTGTCGCAAGTCAGTGAGCTGTTACTACTACGTATAGAGACGCTATGACAAGCAAAAAATGTGCGCATTTTTTGGACGTGAACTGTCAACAGACTGACGTATTCCATAAATTTTGAATTTTGAATATGAAACCGCAGAAGTGACACAGACTTTGTGCCTACTTAACTTAATTGTATTGAATGAATATAATTTTATCAAAACGTTTTAATCGTTACTTACTTTGATCAATAGTTATTTAAAAGAGCTAAATAAATAAAAGTTTAGTCAATAACAATCTGTAGGTCAAAAACTCGAATGATATTTAAAATTTTTTTATCATGATTATTATCATTTTAATTTTTCATACGATATATTTCTAGAAAAATATAACTACCAATGCAAAACACCTTAAAAGAAATATCACAACATCGCATTGTCTAACCTCTATTTATTACCTACCTACTTTTCCATTCTGTGCGTGTCACTTTTTATAATCTTTGATTTTCATGTAAAATGGCGGCAATTTCATGCCAAAAATTTATAACATTTTGAAAAATCTTTACGCTGGTTTAAGCTAACATTTTAATTTCCTACCGATGGTAAGTGACGCCGGTATCGTTTATATTCCTGTTGGTTTTATTTTCGCATGTTTTTAAAACGCATGATGGCTTTTTTGTCAAATTAATTGACCAAATGTCACATTGGTTAACGCTACGAGCGGGAGTAAGTGACTGTGATACCGCGCATGCGTTGATGGTCTGTGACCATCAACTCATCGGGCACGAGGTTCCTTAGGGATGTCATTTCCATACGTAGTAATAGTAGTTCAATGTCGCAAGTACGACGATAAGATTGTGACGTTTTCTTTGAAAATTTGAATTTCGAATTGTGGTTTGTACTACGAGTTCATGACTGTCTGTGTCATCAATTTATGGAGCACAAAATTTGTTCGTGATGTCAGTTCCATACGCTAGTAATAGATAGTATTAGTATTTCAACGGTTATCTCAGAGAATATGAATAAGTATAGCGAAAATAAGTTAGTGTGCTCCCACTTCAGATTTAGCATTGTTATGTAAGACCATCTTCCCACAAACAAAGGCTAATCCACATCTTTGGTCAATGTTTTGTTGTTACTGTAATAAATTATTTCAATATGCCGCCCAAAACTGGACCTTATTACTCAGAAAATACATGTCAACGATTTCTATATACCTTTCAAAGATCTCCTACGCTGAAATGATTCATTCCGTATAATAATTTTGTGCTGCTTATCCAAATATGGACACTATTATCATTCCCTTTATGCTGTTTATTTTATAGCAATTTACTTGAATGCAGCTTACAGATCCTTATGCATTTGGTCCAGTTAGTTTGTATGCCGAAATTGGATATTCAAATGTGACAAGATAATTTTGAATCTGTAATGAGTTTGGATATGAGTACTTCCTTTTTCAACTGTGATAAACTAATGCAAATGCATAGCTAAATCGCTTTTCGAGTTGAGTCTCGCATTTGAGTCCCCTAACCAGTGAGGTGTTATAACTACGTATAGAGAAGCTATGCCAAGCAAAAAATGTGTCGCAATTACGACGACACGATTGTAACGTATTCCTTGAAATTTGAATTTCGAATATGTATGAGTGTGTGAGTCCATTTGTGTATGAGTTGATGACAAGTGGCGTCAATTCATGGCGGACGAGATTTGTTAGTGGTATCAGTTCCATTCGCTAGTAATAGTCCGTACGTACGTTAGTGGTGGTGAGTATATGATGACGCGTTTGGTGTTGAATTCCTTAAAAGAGGTGTTTCGAGAAATTAGAATATTAACTGTAGCCTCTCAGTATATTTATGAAAATTTAATGTATGTACGCAAAAATTTAGATTCATTTACGAAAAAAAGTGATATACTTACAAAAATATAATACTAGGAATAAGGATAAGCTTGCTATTCCACAATTCAGGCTTCGAAAGGTTGGTAATTCTTTCATGGGGAAATGTATAAAATTTTTCAATAAACTACCAGAATACATTGTTGACTTAACGATTACTAAATTTAAAATTGTTATTAAAGAAACCCTAATGATTATTATTTATTGAACTTATGTAACACTTAGTTTGCAAAATAAAGTTGAAGTTGAAGTTGAAAGGATATTATAAAGTAGATGATTATTTAAAAGATAATAATGTATGGACTTGCATGATCACCACAAACATTGTAAAACTTTTGAAAAGAGGCATTGACAATAGTGACTGAGTTTCTTGCGCAGCTTCTTCTCAGCACTAGCCTACAATTGTCCCGAAGCTGTGGTTAGGTCTATATTGGGACGTGTATAAGTGCCCCCAGTGGGTCTATATGCAAAAATAAACGACTTCTACGACTTTTTTTTTTACGTAGTGGTTATAGCGCTCCTGACTATTACGCCGGCCGTCGCGGGTTCGAATCCCGCATGGGGCAAATGTTTGTGTGATGAGCACGAACATTTGTACATAAGTCATGGATGTTTTAAGTATTTAAGTATTTATGGGAGACGCCCCCGTCATAATCGTTGTCTGGTATTTCGTAACACAAGGAAGAAAATCCCTTACAACGAAACCAGACAATTGGTGTGTTGTCTGGCGCATATATATAATAGATAGATAGTAGTTCAATGTTATCGGTCGGTAGGTAAGTTTGCCACAGTTGCTTTTTACAAGTGCAATTTATAAACTTCCATGTGCACTTGCTCTGCTAATGGTGTGAAGACTGCGATGCTATGGCAGTACCTTTTATTATCTACAAGGACAGAATTTGGCACACAAGCCTGCAGCGGAAGTCTGGACCAGACATATCGAACACTAAATGACACTTGGTAAATACTAACACAAAATTCGTGTTTACGAGGTTTTATTTTAAGTAAGAAAATATTTGGAATGGTTTAATTTTATTCAAATACTTTTCACAATGAATAAAATAACCAAAACACGATTTTTTCTCAGCGTTTACCGAGCGCCATCTGGTAATATAAAAGGTAAAACTAGTCGACTCTTCTACCAAGCAAACTGTTCTCACTTGATAACCCTGCTAGAACTTCTGCCAAAATCTATTAAAATACACGAAAATATACATAAATCTTTTGAGCATAACATTATGCGCACATTTATTTATTTATTTAAAGACTTTATTGCACAAAATTAGTGTATAAAGGTGGACTTAATGCTAAAAGCATTCTCTGCCAGTCAAACCTTTAGGTCATGCAGAAAGACGGCAACGGGTGCAGTGAAAAAACAACTAATGAAAGTAGTAATACATATATACTCAAATAAATAATACATATATACTTAGTATACATATGCCCTTCACAATCTAACTCCACGTCCGGTACGACCATCTGATGCCACGTGTGGGGCGGACATTGGTAAACTTTAATAAGTTAATGACTCAGCCAATGACCAACGGAGCTCTAGTAACCTTCTTAAATATGGAGAGACAATTAAGGAATATACGTATAGGGCCGCTACCCGGGGGCGATCGCCGGGGCACCTCTGGAGCTGACGCCGGATGTGACAGCAACTCTACTGCCGTCAGTGGCTCTACGCTGAGCAGGCGGGCTAGAGCCGGGCGAACAACATCAAGCCCTCAAAATGCTACAGCCGACTTTATTCATGTTACTGGTGACACTTTGCAGAGCGGCACTTCGCCAACTAGCTCTGCCGGTTCATCAGGAAGATCCTCGACATGTTCAATCGTAGCTGATGCAAGACGAAAATGGTCTACGGAGGAACAACATGAATTAATGTTCTGTTACTATAAAGCAAAATCTGCAGGACCAGGATATATGAAACGGTTATACCAACTCTTCAAAGACAGGAACCCCTCTAACCCTAAAATACGTAAATTTGATGGCGCTAAATTATCCAACCAAGCTCGAAGTATAATTTCACATAAATATATATCAGGCGAAGTACTTAACCAAATAAAAAGCCGCGCAGAACAGAATGATAGGATAGAACTCGATATAGACTATAATGCCGATACGTCAACTAACACGCAACAAATTAACAGTATAACACTGGCAGATTTCATACCGAATTTTACTAGACAAAATACACCTAACATATTAGAAACAGAAAGCACTCAAATTCAAACTCTGACAGAAACAGTCAATAGTGACGAAGAAGTTTCACAACACACACATGATACAAACAACACTTTGCAAGACACCGTACACAATGGAACACCATCACATAGAGACATAGAAAATCAATCACAAAACATAGAAAATCAAGAACCTTTAATACTGCAGTTTCTTCAAAATCTTGCTGAAACTAAAGAAATAGGTATCCAGGACAGGCTGACTTTACCTAAACCACAATTTTGCAAAAACTTTTTTGCAAACCTGCGTCAAATCAATGAGTATTTACCAGAAATATTACATGCTAATTGTACATTAAGAGAAGTTAATGATGTCATATATTCCGTCGCTAAAACTTTAATAGAAGCAAACAACCAGAAACCGTATGTGATGCCGACAGTTAGAAAACCAAAGAAAGACCCACCATGGCAACGAAGAATAAAAAAAAAGATAGACCAAATTCGAAAGGACCTGGGGCAACTAACAGAAATAAAAAATGGAACAACATCGCAAAGAATGGAGAACATCAGAGACAGACTTTATAATAAATACAATATTGTTTACAGTGAAGATCATGATACTAAAGTAGAGATACTAAAACAAAGAGTAAAAGCTTTGGCAGGAAGAATTAAAAGATATAAGGATATTGAAAATAGGAAAATACAAAATCAACAATTTCATGAAAATCAACATAGATTCTACAGAAGCCTGAATGGAAATCTAACAGCTCCAGAAGTCATACCACCAAAAGAAGAAATAGAGAGGTTTTGGTCTAATATTTTGTCACAACCCATACCATACAATCAAAATGCACAATGGATCAAGGATATAGAAGAAGGAACTAATAATATACAAACACAAGATTTCAGCGAAATAGATACAGATAAAGTTAAGGATGCAGTTAGAAAAACACACAACTGGAAGACTCCTGGACTAGATAAGATACATAATTATTATTTGAAATATTTGACAAATACACATGAAACTTTGGCAAAGCTATACACTGGAATAATACAAGGCACTGAAGAAATACAAGACTGGTTTACGACAGGTAAGGTCATTCTTATTCCCAAAAAAGGAGATACCCGGGACCCAAAGAATTGGAGACCTATAGCTTGTCTCCCAACGATGTATAAATTACTAACATCAATTATAGCGAATGAGTTATATAAACATTGCGACGATAACACCATCTTAGCACCGGAACAAAGAGGCTGCCGACGGCGTGCACGAGGTTGCAAAGATCATCTTATGGTGAACAAAGCTATACTCGAAGACGCTCATCTGGCACGGAAAAATTTAAGCATGAGTTGGATTGACTACCAAAAAGCCTTCGATAGCATCTCGCATGAATGGTTGCTTAAGGTATTGGAGCTATATAAATGCCCTGGTGCTGTCGGGGGTTTCTTGAAAATAGTAATGCCAACCTGGCGAGTAATAATGTCAGCGCATGCGTCGAACGCCTCAGTCACAACTGATCCGATTTATATCCGTCGCGGAATATTTCAAGGGGATTCACTTTCACCACTTTTATTTTGTTTAGCATTAAATCCACTTTCAGAAATACTTAACAAATATAATTTAAAAGGCTACAAGCTTAAAGACAGCGTGAGAGTAAACCATTTGCTGTACATGGACGATTTAAAATTATACGCCAACAATAAGCAATCACTTAAAATCTTAATAGATAGCACCGAAATATTTACAAACGATATAGGTATGAGTTTTGGACTTAATAAATGCAATGTACTACATTTAAAATCCGGCAAGATAAAAGAACAACAGGGAGAAGGCCATGTATTACTTAGCGGGGAAGAATTTGAACACCTTAAAAATGACGAGAAGTACAAATACTTAGGTATAGAAGAATCTGGTAAAATAGATCACAATAATATCAGGCAAATCTTACAAAAGGAATATTTTCGAAGAGTAAAACAAATAGTGAAATCTCATCTCAACTCAAGAAATATAATTAAAGCAGTTAATACGTATGCAGTACCCGTATTACTTTACTCATTCGGAATAATAAACTACAAAAGATCAGACCTCTGCAAGATAGATATTAAAACTAGAAAATTATTTGCAATGAACAAAATACATCAACAAAAAGCTGATGTAGAAAGACTATATTTACCCATTAATGATGGTGGTAGAGGCCTCATAAATATAGCAACAATGTACCAAATACAAATAATAAAATATAGAGCATATCTTGAGTTAGAAAAAGACCACATTATCAAAGCAATAGTTAAACATGACAAACGCAGGGTTAAGTATTCGATTTTTAAAGAAGCTCAACAGTACACAAATGACATAGGCTTAACACATACACAAAACTATACAGATAAGGAAATAAAAACTGCGTTCACAAGAAAAAGTATCAACACCTGGAAATCTAAACCGTTGCATGGTCAATTTTACAATGCCGTTTTGAGTAAACCAAATATAGACACTGAACTTTCTTTTCAATGGCTGAAAAAACAACAGGTATCCTCATCTTTGGAATCCTCTATATTTGCCATCCAAGACCAAGCAGTAATGACCCGGCAACACGAAAGGGACATCCTGAAAAAAGACTGCGATGGTAAGTGTAGATTATGTTCCTCTAAAGACGAGACAGCTCAGCATATAATTTCAGGGTGTGAAAAGCTAGCAGGTACGTATTACACAAATAGACATAATAACATAGTTAAATACATATACTGGACACTTTTAAATAAACACAATTTTGAGACATCTAGTAGACTTTGGTGGAAACAGGAACTTACACAACCTCAGGTAAAGGAAAATAGGGAAGCCAAAATAATGTGGGAAATACCAGTTCAAACAGATAACACCATACCACACAATAGACCAGACATAATATACCTAAATAAAAAACACAATAAAACTTACCTCATAGATGTAACAGTACCATCAGATTACAACATAGGGCCAAAAGAAATCGAAAAACTTAGCAGGTACCACCCCCTTAAAGTTGAAATAAGCAGACTCTGGAACACCACCACTGAAGTTGTACCCATAGTTGTTGGAGCAACCGGAATTCTAGCCACAAACATACACCGTTATTGTGACAAACTTGATTCACACATTAACGTTCACATTATTCAAAAGCAGGCAGCCATCCACACATGCACAATACTCAGTAAAGTTTTAGGTGACACAGTATTCCTCACAAATTATAATAATAATAACGCTGAACCACCTCTTCCCTGAGGGTCTCGGGGCGGGAGTTCAGATTAAAACCGATCTCACAGATCGAGTAACACAAAGTGTTAAAAATATAAGTATACATATATATTATAGTAATACATATAAACTTAAATAAATAGACTATAAAATTATATAAGTATACGTACATAAACAGCAACTTAAATCAAAAATACATATATAAATAAACATATAAATATAATAATAATATTACGCAAGTATTCACTCTTTCAGAAATGTACGAACTTTATTCTTGAAAGACAACTTTGATCATCATATGACACATAACGTTGATCATCATCATCATAGAGACAATAAACCACGTATTAAGTTCCCATAAGCAGAATTATAATACACTGAATATGAATTTACTCCCACAATACCTTAGCTCCATATTTGTACTAAACATATAATGTATAATATTGTAAGTTTGGCATCAGTTCCCAAACTATTTTGTGCACCTTTATATATCAAAAGATTTTATGAAACAATTAATAAGAACATATCTGTAGTGCACAGCACTGAAAATGTCAGCTGTGCAAGTTTTAACACGGTTTTATCTGTCAAACAAACCAAAAACCAGCGTTGTTGAGACAAAATTAGTGTTTTTGTGTCTTTGTGTGTTGATTGAGCAGAATTTTTTAATTAAGCTTAAAAGTTACAATATTTTTAAAAATATTAAAGTCTAGGGCGTAAGTTACAAGGATATTTGATGTAGCAGAAAACAGAAAATTAAACTTAACAGGCCAAAACTTTAAAAAATGTACATTTCTTGTGCTTCAGAATTCAGCCTTTAATTCTGATTTCATCGTGTCATTACGGTGTTTACTCAATGTAAACAAACATGGGTGTTTCCCACTTTTAGTCATTTCAAAATTATAAACAAAATACATATTTGAATATTTTCCTTAATTTTTGTGGTCATCGAAGTGATCAAAGGGTACTTTACAAAGTAGTACTATTGTTATGAGAAATAAACATGGTAGTCAGTATTGAACCGGACTTCATAGTAAATACACCCGGATTCCTGAAAAGCTAATTCAAGCAAGTGTTAAAATCTTACATCGCCTATTACGATGAAAAAGTCCCTTTACGAATTAAAAGGTAAGATAAATTTTATTCACTTAAGCTAAATCTTAAATACTAAATGAACTTGTTGTCAAAAGTAAATAAGTAGGAGTTACCAAATAAGTAATTTACTTACAATCCCGTTTCGGAACATAAAGTAAAACAAAGTGCAGACTTTTTAGGAACTTGGTATTTTATGGAATACATGACTTTTCCCGAACCTTTGTATCGATAGTACATAACTAATCCATTTTCAAGCATAACACCTAAAGCTCTACATAAATCCGAAATCCTTTTAAACCGGTCAACGTAGTGGTTCTATCCTCTTTGAACCGGTCTATTTTAATTTGTACTTCCTGCATCAGCGCGCGCGTATCACGGTGTTGCGCTGGCACAAACACTTATACCAACTACCTTAAATCATCATCATTATAAGCCACAGGACGACCACTGGCCATAGGCCACCTCTACGGTTTTCCGTTACTTTCGGTATTCTACGTATCTCCTCATTTCCGAGAGCATAGTTTGAGTCTATCCACCACGTTCGATTGCAAACTAATTAGAATTTGGTATGGAAAAGTTCCAGCGCCACCTTCCTTAACTTTATCTTTCCCATACAAAATGCGAGGAGAAAGAACTCAAACTAGGCTCACTGATTTGATCTCGTAGAGAAACACTGAGCATAGCCCTCTCCATCGGTTGTTGTGTGATGTTCAGCTTCCTTATGAGGCCCATAGTCAGATAATTAATGAGTTTTGGATCCGTATCTCATCACTGCCATATGTAGTTCCACATAGTTTCAATAAAACATTTCTTAAACATTCTATTTTCACATACATGCACATTTATGAGCTAATACGAGCTACGATATCAGTATACAGTATCCGTGACGTCACGGTGGTTGCTCTGGCAAAACGCCAATGCGTCACTGAAGCGCAGGCGCAGATATCTGGCATTACGTAAACATTCGCACGATAATGTAGTAATTAGACGAAAATTAGGCTACGACTACGAACATTACAAGAATTTGTAGTGCACGTTTAAAATGCTTTTTCAACAATACATAATTATTTTATGTATTATTTTACGTAAGTGGGATTTGGGATAGATACACTAAGAGGAAGAAAGATTTTTGCGTTAGTAGACTCCTATCAAATACGCGATTGATATCGTAAACATTGCTATGTATGGCCTGTGTTATAATTTGGACGTATCCAACATAAAATTAGCAAAATTAACCCACAGCGTTGATTAAATTAGGCCTAAAATTAGCTCACAATAGACATTTTTTGTTTAAAGCGGATGTTAATTGTTTCATTCGTGTTACTTCGACATTATTACCCATTCGCCGTCCATTTGTTTTGCTGAAAAAAAAAAACTTAGGTACGCATTAATTAATGTAAGTACTTACAAAGAAACACACCATGAACACACCATTATACGTTACTGACTTAGAAACATTCTTCTTATATGCAAAAATAACAAAACACAATAGTCTAATGATTAATTAGCACAGAAATCGTATCACTCCATATGGTCAGATTCCATGACTCACATAAAGTTCACCATTATTTTTTACGTCGTGGGAGATGTGCCGACGACGCGTCATAAAGCACATTAGATTTATTTCTACCATTCGTTAAATTTATTAATGCCGAGCTAAATAATTATCTAACGAAATACCTACTAATTAAATTGAGGCCGCAAACATTCATAGAAGTAGTTAATGCGATGTAAGGCAAGTTAATTAGATGTTTTGAAAACTTTTGACTTATGATATATTCAGATTAGAGTCAGAATTTGAAACTGAAATATAAATGCGTGTTTTACAGTGGGGAGAGAGAAAGTTAAATAAAGTCATAAAAGCAATGAGTTACACTCTCCAATCAAATAAATTAAATCTAATTAGGAGTTCTGCCAGATTACAGTTTTTAATATTTTACGGCCTGTGGCTTCACTGTTATTAGAACAAACAAACTGTGATTCATTGTTATTAGAACTTTCAATTCATTTGAAAACCCAAACGAAATGATTTTCCTCCTGCGTTCTTAAAATTAGGTTACATATCCTTATTCGATCACTTTAATTCATTTGGCGGTCTAAAAGCAGATGCAATGATTGAAGACTGAAATTGATATTGTTTCCAATACGATAGTAGGTATAGATACGGTATTACGTAACGATTTGCTCTCGCAATGGGGTTGCAATCCGTGGATGGCACAGCCAGTCAGAGCTAAAATAAAATGGCGGCACAATCAATCATATCCGGGCATTTTTAGTGCTGACAAACACTAATAAATTCCTTACTACGAATCTTTTAAAATACTGACTTAATGACGTCATTAAATATTTGAAAATGAAAGTGATCTAGTTAGGTAATAGTATAGCCGGTTGCGCGCGAGTTGCGAAATTGGTAGCGTCTTTTATTTGGGAGCTGCTCACGCGCGTATTTCGGTCGGCGCTCGGGTTTCAGCCGCTCAAATCGGACCGCTTTTTTGGGCAAGCGCTCGGATGACTGGGATAATTTCTAATTGGGTTTATTTTTGTTGGATTCAATTGCAGAATGACCTTAAACGTTTACACTAGGACAACACAAGGCATACTGTAATGTAACTAATCTGTGGTCTTGCTAAGCGTGCGTTCGTATTACGTGGTATTACCTACTCTATCTCTTTTATTAATAAATAACTACATGCGACAATTAGTAGGCCCACTTGCGTATATCAGGATTAGCTTAGCTCTGGATAAAATTATCATTATATCTCAGTCAACATGAAAACAATTTTGTTGACAGTAACAAAATTATTAATAAACGAAGAGATAAGCTTATTTATGCATGCGAATGTGGACCTTAGTGGGTATTTTAAAAGACCTAACACTGAAACGGATTATTAGATTTAGAATTTAGTCCATTTAATTGAATCGTTTATTTATACCTAGGTATCCAATATGATTTTCTTATTAATATGTCACATTGTAGAATTGTCTAGTCCTGAAATAATAAGTTGCCTTATGCGTTTTGAGAATCTGGTACATGGTGGAATGTGAGTAGGCGGTTAGGCATTTAATAAGTGGCAGTGTCCTGCTAGTAGATACTTAACATAACGCTTATCTTACACGTAGGCGAAGTTCCTATGTACTTCGTTAGATTACCTATTAAGTATTCTTTATTTTATACCGCTGAGCGAGCATAGGTATAATACACATGCATTTCTTTGCAGTTAGAAATGAGCATGATATATATTTTCTTTAAATTGCCTGCCTCTCACCAAGTGGCATAGCGAGGCTCGTCACTATCAAGTTCTTTTTCACAATTTAAAATAAGGTTGTGTTATTGTTTCAGAAGTGATGCGCCGTGTGGCGTGTGGCGACGTGTGTCCCGCGCCCACCGCCGCGCCCGCGCTACAGCCTAACAGGTACATATTTTAATATTCATTGTTATATAATCAAATTAAGTAACGTAGGTACATACTGTGATTAGTTAAATGGTAGCAAGCCAACCAACTTTTGCACGAGTACCTAGGTACAGTCGCCAGCACATCGGGCTACCCACTTTTGGTACAAACTAGCCCTTATTCCTACTGCAAAAGATACCGCAGTGTATACCTTGACGTGATGTTGTCCGTACATTAGTGTTGGTGACGCTTTGATATTGAGGTAAAGTGCTTGTAGCCTGGTTTAAGGAATAAGAAGACTACGTTGGTTCAATTTGAACTGCACAATGAGACAAATCTTTGCATGTTCAACTTATGGACATTTTAAAAAACATTGTGCAATAGTAATTGGTGTTTGTCGTACTCACTCCGCGTATATTAGCGGTCGTGGGCAGTAGCATTCACACAGTTGTTCTAGAGAAAACCTTAAATGTATAACAAAGAGATGGTGATGGTGGACATTTAATAAAACGATGTTTTCTATCTTTTCTAGAACAGCAGAAAACAAAGAACTCCTCCGACAGCAACTGCTGTCTGCCAGCAAAGACCGCCTCGCTGAAAAGTCAGAGCCACCCAAGCAGAAGCACGTGAGAAGCCGGCAGAAGAACCGATGGAAACTCAAGTTCCACCACCAGGCCCTTCCACAAGAGTACCTAGACCACTACGAGCAGAGCCTACAGAAAGCCAACGCTAAACAAGCCCAGAAACAAAAACCACAAGAAAAACCCAAAACAGAACCAAACATCGACATCAACAACATCACAAATGAAACGTTCAAGATATGGGCGCAAAGACTAGCCGGTATCCAGAACGAAACAGGCACTTTAACAGTACCTAACGTATCATCAGTCCTAAACATGGCCACGAAACCCAAAACCGAAGAAAAGAAGAAGAAAAACCCAACAATAGCACCTAGCAAGATCGTTACGTATGACGATCTTCCTTATATGGGCGAGATGACATTAAACAACTCGAAACCGAGAAGAGGCCGAAAGCCCAAAAAGGCGGACATCTGCCACTTAATTTACGAGAATTATGGCACAGTCGTGCCGGGACAACCACCTCCTACGCAAGACAGATTAAACCAGCTCTCTATGTGCCCTCCGTACCGATCTGAAAACGCTCCTACGAGTACCCCAAAAACAGATCTACAGAATAAAATAATTTCGAGTCTATTAGAAAGGAAGTTATCTCAAGAGAATAAAAGGCGGTTAGAGAATTTATCTCCACAAAGGTTCAACAGTCCAGATGAACCGATGCCCGAAGCTCCTCCAACCATCCCAGGACCTTTACATAGTGACGATGAACCATTAAACCTATGTATTAGAGATCTGCACGACTTAAAATTGCAAATACAGAAGAAGTTCGGTAACATCTACCCATCGATGCCTGAAGTAAAAACTGAAATAGATTTGGATGCACAAGAAAGTACAAAGACCGAGCAGTCGAATGCCATTTCTGTGATACAAAGGAACACGAATCTACCTGCCACTGCGAGCAGCTCACCTGATCTTTCAAGACAAACGAGGAATATATCTCCCACGCTATCAGAGCCTGCACAGTCCACCGCTAGTCCTGATGGTGACGGAAAGTTCCCCGGGTACGTCTACTGGCCCAATGCAGGTATCTACATGCACCCCTTAGCGTTACAAACGCAGCTACTCTACTACCAAAGGCTAGCTGCAGCTGGTCAGTTGCCAAACGAAGAACAAGACCGTGCCAATTCAACACCGAGCAGTGTCAATGAAAGCGTGTCCACAGAACCCAGTTCGTTAGACGAGAGTAAAAACAAGTTAGTGCTCAAACAAATATCTGAATTGTTAGACCCTAAAGTGATAAAACAAGTGGAAGAAGCAAAAAGAAGTCCGGATCAGTCAAAAATGAAGAGAACGTCTCCTAATCCTGTATCTGGTCCAGTTAAGAGAAAGCGCTCAGCGATATTCATTCCTCCAATGCCAACAAAAAGTAGCTCAACCACTCCCACAACAGAAGTCAGCATTTGCAAGTTCAAGTTCACCGGCGGATCGAAACCGTCGTTACAAGAGAAGAAAATGCTATCAGTAGATTCTGGAGGCAACTTTAGGTACTACAGTGGTACAGGAAACAAAGGAAATAAGGGCTACGATTATTTGCAAAGGAATTCAAACCAAGGGGCTAGCATGGAGCCTGTACCGTCAGCATCTGCTGTTGCCAAAGTAGAAAGTCAAAATGCCTTGAGCAAGGAAGATTTGAGTAAGAAAAAGAGGAAGTCTAGAAAGAGTTTGCAAAGAGAAAAATTGGAGCAGACATTTAAAGAGAAGGGGTTTCTGATACAGACCCAGCAATTACAATCAGCTGAAGGTGCTACATACTGCAAGTTTCGTCAACTGAGGAAGTTTACTAGGTATTTATTCAGGAGTTGGAAGGACTACCTTCCTGGGGAGTTAGAAGAGAGAAATAACCCTGAAGCTGTGACGGAACAGCAACCAGACCCTGCAAACGCCAGGACGGCGGGAGAGTGGGGTTGAATTAGTGAAGTTATAGGGACTGATTGTGTTATTTTTATTGGAGTTTGACGCTGACTAAATAAGTGCTAGAAAAGAATGAAATACCTTTACCTTTGGAAACGATTGACAGCTGTAATGGAAACTATCTTGATGATTGATCAATAGGCGAATAAGAATAAGAATTGATATTAACTTACCACAGACTGATGATTTATGATATCACGATCTATAAGGTAGTTTCACTTGCAACGGTCAAGTTATAGACATCACTGTCTTTGAATTACTGGGAACAGATAGTAAAAAAAATCGGATTATCTCATAGCACTGATGCTACGCTTTTTTTTAATCCACGCGAGTGATGAGTTTGAATGCTTCGCACAACGCTATCAGTCCCTTCTTTGAAGACCCTGCGTTGAATGTAAGCCACTATCCATGTCTGTCCCTGTTACTCACGCTAGTATGATGATGAGTAAAGGAGACGACTATAGTCAAGAATTGTATGAGTATACAGAGAAGGGTGTTAGGACATTAAAAGCCAAAGAAGTGATGCGATGATATTTCGGCAATAAGACACGGTCGAGGGTCTGATTCTGATATGTGACCATCTTTTTCATAGTCAGTGCATCTTTTAACTCAGTAACTTGCGCACAATTATTTAACCCAGGATTACGCTAACCTTGGATTAAATAATCATTCTGTCTCTGTCAACGTCCAATAAAATGACAGAGACAGAATAATGATTTAATCCAGGATTACAACATATTGCATTTATGTCCATTTCTGAACTTAAAGAAACTCCATCCTTTAAATTGGTATGTCATAGAAAAAACTACGGAATAAAAATTAGGATAGCATTATGAACTTCGTATTTTTTAAAAATATTTGACAGTTGAAATCTTAGTGTGAGAGAGATGTATATATCTGACTATAAAGGAATCAGACCCATGCATTTATTTGTGTAGTGAGAAAAATGGCAACTAATTTCTGAATCGCCACTCCGTCCAAGTACAGAAGTGTTGCTTGTTTTTGTGTTTTGTACCTTATTTTATAGTGCGTGCAGGACTTTTTTCATCACTTTAAAACCTTGTGTATTTTTTTTTATTGGAGGCCTACCACGAAAAACGAAATCCGTCAATACGGTTATCGTTTTGCAGATTTGAAACATTTCGTAGTAGGCCTTCTGTTTCAATTTCAAATGAATATCTGTACATAGTAGGCCAATGTGAAATGTTGTATATTTTAATAATAAACAAGTGGTGAAATCAGTCCTAATATTTTTTGTTACTGTTGATCTGAGCTCAAATAATATATTATAAGAATTGTATTATAAATAACAAACTATAAAAAGTGTTGTGTTGTTGTTACTACGTTAATTATAATAATAATATTTGGAAACTTTTAAGCATTTGTTAAAAATATAATGATAATGCAACTGACAGTTACTATTTATACATAGATTTTGATTTTATTTCGAATGAGAGAGCCATATTATGAACATTATAAAGCACTAAGTTATTAAATAAATGATAAATATTGTATAGTTTGACCGATATCTATAGTTTAGCCGCCTAGAGAATGCTATTTTGTCATTTTTAATTTTGACACAAAATGTATGGAAAGAATCAAAATGAATGTATGGGAACGTCCCGACGCTGTCAATTTTCCTATAAATGTTCTGTCAAAATTGATAACGTCAAAATAGCATTATCTGAGCGGCTTAACTTTAATGGTTCCATAGATTTACTAACAAAACTAGTCAGTTGACACCTCTAACTATATTAAGCCAATTGTACATATAAAACAATGAGTCAATCTAGTCATTAATGTTAAGTTTATACTCATTTGTTCGTCGTTATTAACTTGTACAGTTTTTTTATGAAAGTAATATATAAATAATTGTTTTTGTATAATAAAAAAACTCAGTTTTTGTACTCAATAAACTTTATTACAGACTTTTTCTGTTATGCAAAACGGAATGTAAACGTCCCAGAAATAAACATTAACCAAATCTAAACGTTTTGTGATTTATAATTTATAACAAAGGAAGCCCTTAACAGGATTCAAACAATGATTTTAGAACAGTATCAGATACTATTAAATCAACAGTTTTAAAGAAAACAAAATGTATTAAGTATAACAATTAATATAAAAATACAGCTATGAAGCCAAACTGGTCCCATAACAGGTGTAGCAAACTTATGGCTAAATTTATAAACCAGAGAAAAAGTAGACTTATCCTTACTATCTCTAAACCCATCCAAAACCTTCAACATCATAAATACCTGTGCGTCTCACTTAAAAAGGCACATAGATTTATCAACGATCAATATACGATATTACACATATAATATGACATATAAAAGATATAAAAACTCTTTATAACATACAACCATAATCAATAATAGATCTTATAATCTAGTGTAGCGTGTAGGAACTACGTAGTGTACTTGGAACCGGTTAAAAGTAGTAATAACCGGATTTAGCCGGTTTTTAAGTATTTAACAAAGCAAGCCAATTGGAAGTACATTTCACAAAGGAATGCGTGACGCGGGAATGTTTTTTTTAACATACTTTAGATTTTTTATAGTTACTGTTCTTTTTCATCACAATTTCGAATCAGATCAATTTTTTTTGCATTCCAATTCGAATTTTTAGCAAATGCACTTTTCGTATCACAATTTGGTTACGTTTTAATTGTACGTATTAAAGGAATATCATCCCAATCTTTCTGTAAAATGGTACTCTCACAAAGGTATAATCAAAATGTTTGCAACCTCTGCATTTAGAAAAATGCTAATGAAGTACTATCTATTAATAAGAAGGAATTTACTGTATGTATATCGCCGATTCATAGAAAATATACGATTGCATGTTGGTACTAATGCTTACACACTAAGGTCGACTTGCGCATGATGTCCTGTCTCTGTCAGTCTATTTGACGTTAACAGAAACAGAAATAAGATTAACTCGTCAAGTAGGTGTAAACGAGACACAATATAAATTCCATTGTTATGCGACTCCCGGGTGTCGTTTGATACCAGACTGATTAAATCCAGGATTGGCGTAATCCCGGTTTTTAATTATCATGCGCAGTGCCTAAGTGTGACTTCACGCGACTGTCGCGCTACTGTCAATTTAATACATGGCAGCAGATACGCGCGTCAGTCGCACCGCTATTTTTTTATATATATATTTATAATATTTATTATGGGCATTCTCAACTGCCGCGCTGCTGCTGCTCTATTAGCGCACTAAGAGCTGTTATTTCAAGACTTCACCTATATGAGAGCACCGCTAGCTAAACATAAAGAACAGCAACTGTCGACCTTACCGTCTACGCCTTAAGAACAGTTTTGGCAGCGGCGACCACGTGCGGCGCGGAGATGCCGTACTTGTCGAGCAGCACGGCGGGCGGGCCGGAGCGCGGCACTTCGCGCACGTACACGTGCTTGACGATTATGTCACGCTCGAGCGCCACGGCCGAGAGAACCGCTTCGCCGAGCCCACCTGGAAATCATGTTTAATGTTTGACGACACGTTTGGTGTATTGGTTAGCGCTCTTGACTATTACGCCGACCTTCGCGGGTTCGAATCCCGCAAGGGGCAAATGTTTGTGTGATAAGCACGCACATTTGTACCTAAGTCATGGATGTTATATGTATTTAGGTATTTATGGGAGACGCCCCCGTCATATACGTTGTCTGGTACTTCGTTACACAAGGAAGATAATTCCTTACCACGAAACCAGACAATTGGTGTGTTGTCTGGCGCATATTTATATTTTATATTAAATGTAAATATTTAAGCACGCGGTAAAAATTAATTAAAAAAGATGAAATAAGAAACCAAAAATTGCGCACGGGCGGGACTCGAACCAGCATCTTTCTAGTTAACCGGGCCAGCTGCTCATTTAATTGAGCTACCATGCTGTCGGTTTAACCACGCGAAAATATTGGTCTCTTATGGATACGTCATTGCGTGACGTTAGCGCCATCTACCCGTCTGTTTATGCAACAGAGGACTAAGTAGTTATTCTTTACAGACTAAATTCAACTTGGAAATTGATAACGCTTCACTATTCAATGGTTAGGATTGTTATTTAACACTCAGTGTCATATTTGTATTCTTAAAAGATGAATAAGAAACCAAAAATGCGCACGGGCGCAAATATATAAATTTATTGATAAATCTTTCAAAAGATGCGCGCCTCTTTATCGTTTATTATAGTATATTATCGTTTATTGCGGCAATCGATAAATTTCAAACGTCTTTACTACCGTAAAGTCACACCACTACTGTTGTCACTTACCGGCCTGGTAGTGGTCCTCAACGACCACGACCCTGCCTCCGACGGCGCGGGCGTGCTTCACGACGGCCGCCTCGTCCAGGGGCTTGATGGTGAACGGGTCCAGCACCCTGGCGTCCACGCCTGGAATGATACGAGTGTGATTATTCAGGGTGTAAAAAGGCTTAACGAAACTTTAAACCACGCATTCATACATCAAAAATAATCGCTGGGTAACGCCTTTTATTCTTAGGCACTAAGCAATCATGTATTTATTAGCCGCAATGTACACGCGCACAGAATGCTCAGGCGCAGCGATTCGCGCGCATACAAAGGACGCGTTTAGTTGTGTGCGTGTGGGAGCTGGATTTTGCGTGCGCCCGCGCTATACATTGCGTGGTGCCGTTTGTCGTCTGTTTACGAAAAAAAATCACTGAAAATTCTGAACCCGTTCTTAGATATAAAAAATATTGTACTAATAGAAGATTTTTATTTAAAAACTCTGAGTAAAATTTTTCACTTTGACTGTCAATATCTTTGTAACGCGTCAGTGCCTTCGAGAAAAATGATCGGAAAAAATGGGGGAATACGAGGTTTTCGGCTTCGTTAAGCCTTTTGGTAAACCCTGTATGTGTATGTGAATTAGAATTAAAGAGATCGGTATATATTTTATACATATTGCTATATGTATTTATATTACCTGAACCCATTTCATATTATCAGCTATTATACCAAGCATATTATTGCACTGTACCCGCTTATTTATCAAAATTAATCATCAAAACTTCAAAGTATTAGAGCAATTGAAATACTGGACTAGTTTATTCAATAAATGCATTGAAATACTCATTTCAAAACATTGGGATCTTATTACTTGCAGTTCTAAAGGTAACCTAGGTAATTACAGAGTTCTTATATATATGTAAAGAAAACCTACCCTCTTCCTTCAGCTTGTTGGCGGCGGTGACCGCTTCGTGCAGCGTGACTCCTGCGCCGATCAGCAGAACCTTGTCTTTGGGGGACTCGCGGACCACCTTGGCTTGACCAACCTGATTTTAGTAAAGCAAGCCATAAGTTAGAAACACCCATAAGTAACCTATGAGTGTGTACAGGATAAAAACTAGGTTCCAAATATTGAAATGTTTTTTTTTACAGCTTAGTGAATTTGTAAGAAAATATTGGTGGGTAAAATAGCGTACAAAACTGAGAACCTCCTTTTTTTAAAGTCGGTTAAAAATAAACTGGGGGTTAGTTGATAGCTATTGTATTGAGCAATCAAAATGTCAACCTTTAGTAAATAAAGGACATAATAATGCCAAAAATAAGTTATCCTATTTAATCCATAAGTCATTAACGCATTTTACAATATTTAACGAACTTCTTTTTCTTTGTCTATGGTTTTCCGGCAACGTAATAAAAATTCTAAAGCTATCCAAATGCCATCTAGTGAGAGCTATAAAGTGATGGGACAAAATTGCTCATTGCATAGAAATAAATAAAATTTTCTCCCATTATGCAAATAAATCGATAAGCTCTCACCTTGAAGACCTCATCGTTAGCGTACAGAATGTCAGTGTTGGGGCGAGAGGTTCTGATGTAGCAGATGCCTTTGGTGTTGGCGGCCAGCTCCACCGCGCGTTCGGTGGACACGGCGTCTCTGTGAATAAATAGGCGTTAGAAGGCGATAAGAAAAAGATTTGGTATGATGACCGTATGACACATGTCTTGGGCACAGTCCATTTTTCATTGTAAGTCGAATATTGTAAGCAATCTTGACATTCTCCTTTAACGAAATATTACAATTCATTTTAAAATAAGGTGTGATCCTGCTATCTTTACTATAGGTAAACCGCTTCATTGAGACTTCGCCTGCGGGGCGCGGGGGGAGGGTCGCTCACTTACCGCGCTCTCGTCTCCCCCCCGCGCCCCGCAGGTGAGGTCTCAATGAAGCGGTCCACCTATAGGTCGTCTGTCAGTGGACGTCCTACGCTGCGTTTTCTCTCAAAGGGTCTTCCTTTCAATCTAGAACTTTTCTGCCCCAACAGCCATCAGTTCTTCGCCCTATGTGCCTTGCCCATTGCATGAGCTTACCGATTCTCAGGGCTATGTCCGTTACCTTAGTTCTTCTACGTATCTCCTCATTTCTGATTCGATCACGTAGAGAAAAACCGAACATAGCCCTATGATATATTATAAACAGTAATAGGAATAGGTAGGACTTATAAGCCTAAACTTTAAAGAACAGAGACAAGAATCGGAGACTCCCTTACCTACAATTTTTTTCCGGGACATCTGTCCCAAGATTCAAGATATCATTAATTAGGTACATAAAGTTCCTTTAGAGGACTTGGCTTATGCTGAGTGAGGTCCTATTGGTTCGGACGTCACCTACACACACACGCACTGCTTGGCTGGCATTTGAGTAGGTAACTGTTGCATTTGTATTTTTTGTTCTTTGTAAGATATTTGTGTTTATGCCTTTGTTTTCTTCTTTTTTTTTGTAAACTTTTGTGAGCATTTGTCTGTTTGTGTATGTGTGTGTTTGTGATGTCCTTAATTAATGAAAGCTTTTCTTTCTTTCAAAAAATAATATTTGGAATGAGTGATCGGTCTTTGTATTGCAAGGAAGTCTCCGATTCTTGTCTCTGTTCTGATTCGAAGTTTATTTTATTTATATTTATTTTATATTTATTTAAAACATAACACTTGCAAGTTTACAGATCTGGTCCAACATACTTACAAGCTTAATTATAATATCATTGGCATGCAATATGATTACAATAAAATAATAATAATTTAAATGTCAACAGATCAGGTCAAAGTTTAGGCAAATAAGCGCTAGCTACTCCTGTCACTGATCATGAATGATGATTGATAACTCACGAGGGGTAGAAGACAGTGGCGGTGGGCACGGCGCGGAACAGCGCGAGGTCCTCCAGCCCCATCTGCGAGGGCCCGTCCTCGCCGATGCTCACGCCGCAGTGCGAGCCCGCCAGGTTGATGTTCGACTGGCTGATGGCGCCCATGCGGATCTGTCGTAAGAAATGAAGCGATAGGTGTAAATAATTGAAATAATCTTACTATTTCCTTTACTCTCACATTGAAACAGCAATCTGACACGACCGGAGAGAGATCAGGCGCAGGGCGAACGACTTTGCGTGCTTTCGGAGAATTTCTGAACAGAAAAACCCAGGTACATATTTTTGGCCCGACCCGGGGATCGAACCCGGGACCTCTGGCGTAGCCGTCGCTTTAAAATGTAACCTTCTAACCGCTGCGCCACCGAGGCAGGATAAAGTACTCGTACGCATATTACACAACACTGAGACACGACCATAAATACCCAGAACGCCGAGAATACAACTCTCTCAGAATATAACGATAGACATTGTAAAGGATGGCGTCGCACCTGGTCGAAGGTCCTGGTGAAGAAGGCGGCGAAGGTGGAGGCGAACACCACGGCGCGGTCGCGGCACGCGGCGCCCGTCGCCACGCCCACCAGGTTCTGCTCCGCGATGAAGCACTCGATGTACCTGCCAGCGATGAGATTTACTCTTGAGAACGGTGGCGATACGACTGAACATACCGAGAAATGTTAGAGACCTTTGCCCGGCAGTGGGATGATGTAGATGAAATATAACGTCACGCAATGACGTATCAATGAGACCAAGAATTTCACGCGGTCGGACCGACAGCACGGTAGCTCAATTGGAAGAGCAGTTGGCCCGGTTAGCCAGAAAGATGCTGGTTCGAATCCCGCCCGTGCGCAATTTTTGGTTTCATATTTCATCTTTTAAGAATAAAATATGACACTGTGAGTGTTAAAAATATTGTAAAACCATTGGGATGATGTAGGTTAGTAAAAAAAGGGTATAAATCAGGCATTTGTGTAAGTAAAAATATTACTTTTCCTACCTGTCTGGGTAGGCGTTGCGCAGCTTGTCACTGAAGGTGGAGTTCTTGGTGTCACCGTCCAGAGCGATCACGCTGAAACAAAATTAAAAATAGTCAATATAATTTCTAACCAATTTTAGGTCAAAATGATTATAGTAAATCGGCAGTGTTGAATTTGGCATGGCCGAAGTTGGAACTTGAGTTTAAAATAGTGTGGACGCCCCGTCAAATCTTCTATTTAGGAGAAACAAATTATTTTGGAGTCTGTGATGTGCGTAGACTGTTGGTGTACGTAACATTGACATCATGCTCCGACTCCAAAAGAATTGGTTTCTCCTAAATAGAAGACAAGTACAATATTTTAAGCTTTTTTAACTAAAATATGAATTGTAAATTTAACTTGTGTGTAGTATGGACGCACCGTGAATTTTTTCCGAGCAGATTATTTGTTAGCACTGTTAAAAATGCCAGTGAGCATAAAAAATACTGCTATCATCATTCACAAAATGAAAATGCAAAGAAAAATCATTGGAATTGGATATAATTAGTCCTACCGGTTGTAAATACGAGTACAAGAAAATTTTGAATAATGGCGAAGTATAGTTACTCGTATCAACACAATATAATGGGATGTTAATTACAATATTTATTTATGGATATAAATAAATAAATATGTATGAATGCTACTGCCCACGTCGTCCGATGGCGGTCGGGTGAGTACGACAAACATTTTTCTATTTGCACTAGTAGGGAAACGCAACTATGAAGATTGAGTTTCTTGTATTTACTTGGTGCATCAAAAGATTTAAAAACAATATTTGTTTTGCAAAAATAAATATCATATCAGACACTTAGGCCTGTTGCTATTGATAACTTATTTTAATAATAAATTGTGTAGTTACATTCATATAATCATTCCATTACATAATTACACAGGTAATGAATGGGAACTATATTTTCTGTCACCAAAATTTATATTTGTCATCAAGTTGTATCACCTAATAAATAGATCTATCGCCACGAAATATTTTCGTTCTCAGATAAACAAAAATTGTTCCCAGGTATGAATTATCAAATTAATGTTAATATATGTGTAAAATAAGAGATCGATAACCAATAAAATTATATTGCATTACATGAATATAAACTTCGTTCTTTTAATAACAGTTTTGTTACATAAATAATAGCTCTGTGCTCAGAATGGTAGATCTGTCACCAAATAAATCGATTATCGATCCCTGACTGCGACTCCTTTTTATTTGATATTTTGTCACCAATACAGTAGTAACATTTTATTTCGTTCAGATATTAAATTAATAGTATTCGTTACCAATTTAATACATCAATTTATATTTTTTATGAAAAAATGATCAGGGGGGCGGAGACAAATTGGCGCGCTCCAATCCGCGAAATCCAAACCAGCGCTGATTATTCAGTAACTATTGTTTTTTAAGAATAAATATTGATTATTTTAACTTTAATTAAGTGTTTTATCTACTATTCTGCTAGCCATAAGCCAGCTATTTTAAACCAGCGCTGATTGTTCAGTGGTAATTATTTTAAACAATAAATATTGATTATTTTGACTTTAATTGTTTTATTTAATACTCTGCAAAAAATTTATTTAAATATAATTTATACTACCAGTGGAAATTTAGAACCTTGGGAGTCTAGTTAAGTAGCAGAATCTTTTGGTTGAAACGATGATGACAACCTAATTTTTTATTTGAACTTAATGCAATTTTCTAGTAACATTATATGATTTATTGGTGATCTCTTTAAATTAGTTAGCTTAAATACTTATTAGGACACACCTATTATAATAAATACAAAAACATTTATTTGGTACTAGACCTTATATCTCAGGATTTTAGGTGATTTATTGTGGAACTGATTTTGCATTGTTTGGTGACTACATTTTGGTGACAGATCTACTATTTTGAGGACAAACCCTATTATTTAAGAAACACAAAACTAATAAAATTGGTGATAGCTTAAATGATACCCGTAATGAATTGATAATAATTTTATATTCATCTTTCTATATCATTTAATTGGGATGGGCTATCATCAGTTTATCACTAGCTGACCCGGGGAACTTTGTAAATAATGATAATAAACATGCTTGTGGCACGTTTGTAAAAATACATAAAATTTGGAACCACTTCTTCTGCTATGAGGCCTCATTATTTGTGGCGGAATAATGATGTCTATACGAGTATTCCGAATGATTTTCAACAAAAATCACGCTTAATATGTCTATATTATTATAGCAAATAGTTACAAAATTGAGTAATCTTTTTGAAATAACTGCCGTGTTGGTTTCACCTGATTTTTATTCGAAAATCGAACTATGACCCGTACGTACGTAACAGAATTTGTCAACCCTCATATCACGCTTATAAACGCAGCGTCTGTGCAACACGCCGCCTGTCAATGTATGGTCAAAACGAAAAATTACTTCGAGTGTCCGGGGTGTGGTTAAGGTCCACCAGGGATTCTACAGCTATTTTTATGTTGGAACGATGCTTTGTGGCCTGAAATAGATTGATGAATGTATGGAGACTCACCGCATGTTAGTATCGGCTATCTTCTTGAGCGCGGTTCCGTATGCGAGCCTCGTGGCGACCAGCTCGCCGCGCTTGTACGCGGGCGGCGAGGACAGCGTGATGTCTCCGATGTGGACCTTCGGCGCTTCGGCTAGAGGAGGCTTCGCTTTGAGCGTGATGGCGTTGTTCTTGATCTGGCTTTGGAGGTGCTGTGGAAAAGAGGTATAGTTTTAGCCCCTTATTCATAATAACTCAAACAGTCCTTCAAACTTATTTTTGCTATTACACTGTTTAATTACGGGTTCATTTTTAGGCCTTCTTATTTCACAGTTTTATTCTCAAAGCAGAATCGATACAGTCACGCAGCGTTTGCGTTTGAATCGTTGTTAAACGTTTCAGTGTGTAAAGAAAGAAACTACAATTACAAACACGTAAAAAAAAACGAATCGTAGCCACAAGACCCGGCCACCAATCGCAGCCACAAGACGCAGCCACTAACCACAGCCACAAGACGCGGCCACCAATCGCAGCCGCAAGACGCGGCCACAAATCGCAGCCACAAGACGCGTCCACCAATCGCAGCCACAAGACGGGGCCACTAATCGCAGCCAAAAGACGCGGCCACTAGTCACAGCCACAAGACGGGCCACTAGTCGTAGCTACTAGTCTTGGTAGAAAACTGTCGCCGAGCGAGCGAGCGACAAAACGTGGTCACTAATATCAGACTAGGGGCGCCATAAGTGGCTCAATAATGCTATTGGGAGTAATAGAAGTAAACAGCAGTCACTAACCTTAATAATCTTCTCTCCCTCAGCACCCAGCGCCTTTCCGTGCCAGTTCTCCAGATCCTCAATGCCAGGGAAGCCCTTCCCCTTGAAGGTCTTGGCCACGAGCGCCGTGGGCTTGCCGCTGACCGTGGCTGCTTCGTCGAAGGCCTTCACCAGTTCCGATACGTCGTGCCCGTCAACTACGAGCGAGTGGAGCCCGAAGGCTTTGAGACGGGCGTCGTATACTTCCAGCTGGTTAGAAAGGTTTGATTTTAGTATGGCCAGGTATAAACTTAATGCTTGTGAATAAAGGCCTATAGTAAAGTAATATTGATTTTGCTTCTGTTAACAGTATTTTTTATTAGTTTCTATTATTTTGTCAAAATTTACTAATTGTTGTTTAATACTGTTTCGATCGTAAATAATTTATGTAATGTTATGTAATCTTATGTAGACTATTTATAGGTTATTATTTACAGGTATTGTATCCTAAATGTTGCTCGATGGTTTAAGCTACCACTGTTAAAAAATTCATTTGAATTGGTCCAGTCGCTTCGGAGTTTATCCCGTATACAGACAGACAAACAGAGAAATAAGAAATTTGAAAAAAAAAACTAGATTAGTCCTATCGCACTTCTTCAGCCCCCAGACTCGGTTTTAAGCATTTTCTTTTATTGTACAGAAAATCGACCTCTACAATTTTATTATATGTACAGATAGTCTAGTTCCATGTGTAATTTCTATGTTTTGTAAGTCCCCGAATGTAACCTGTTTGTGTACTGATTAAATAAATAAAAATGTGGGCAACACTGAAATTATTAATGATGAACTTGCAAAATGGTCTAGTCATCTTTTTTTTTAAAATAAGACAAAGAATAATTTCTCGGGAAAATTGCAATAAAACAATTAAATCATGACGGCTGCCTTTCGATCCCTGAGCGTTTAAAGCTGTTGCATTAAAATCGTGATAATGTGGTGAAAGTAATTGACACCATGCTAAATTACATTTTTAATACATTATTGTTACACAACTTGTCTATGAAATTGCTATTAGTGAGCAATGTCACTTTTTATTGTGTCAAACTCCTAATAGGCTAGTTTCGACTAAGAACAAATCACAATGTAGGTAAATGGAGATAAAATAAATCAAATTTATTTATTAATTTAAAGAAGGATTATTAAAGCCTATTACAGTGTGGCTTGAGTCACGCCATAACAGTTAGAGCGTTTTTGAGGCGCTTTCAATTTTTTATCATAATATAAATAAATAAATGCCAGATAACACACCAATTGCCTGGTTTCGTGGTAAGGAATTATCTTCCTTGTGTTACGAAGTACCAGACAACCATTATGACTGGGGCGTCTCCCATAAATACTTAAATATATAATAACATCCATGACTTGGCCACAAATGTTCGTGCTCATCATACAAACATTTGCCCCTTGCGGGATTCGAACCCGCGACGGCCGGCGTAATAGTCAGGAGCACTAACTAATCCACTAAACGCGTCGTCGTAAAAAAAAAATCATTTGATTAAAATAAAACACAGCTTGCCTAAAATTAATTAATATTCAGCGTACCTTGTGCTGCAGTGAAGTGGGCTCAGACTGTCCCAGGCGGTTGACGTCAAAGATGACGACCAGGTTGTCTAGCTTGTAGTGGCTCGCGAAGTGCAGGGACTCCCAGATGCTGCCCTCCGCTGCCTCACCGTCGCCGACTAGGCAGTATACTCTAGAAAAGGGGACGAGTATTACTTCTGGATGTCTTTTATTTACATTTGAAGTAAATTTCTTTATATTTTTTATATACTAAAAAACAATTTAAAAAAAATACTTAGCGGTCCCCATACTAGAATATAACAAAAGATAATGTATCAATGATGTTACCATTATTTCATATGTGGGAAGGTGCAATTAATGCTCTCAGAACAATAAATTATTTATTTGTTTCAATTGAAAACTTAATTGGTTAAAGTGCTAAAGTGGTATGAATTAATGTTTATTCTATTATTATAACTGTATGTTTATAAAATCATAATAAAATAATATCGATTCGAAATAGAGTCAATAAGTAAGTTAGTGGATCACTTTAAATGGCTAATATAATAATTATTAGAGATGCGCCGAGTAGCACTTTTGCCGAGTACCGAGTATTACTCGGTTCATTTTTTTTCCAACCGAGTACTCGGCCGAGTAACTCGGTTTAATCAAACTCCTGTTTCGGGTGTGTAAAAAAGTACAAACCAGTACGCGCAGAATAAGCTTTCATCAAGCCACTAGAGCGCAATGATCCTAAAAGCCCCATTACTTTTTTTGTATTACAAAATTTACAGCATGATGATAACATAAAATATAGACATGTAAGACTTACAGCCAATAACGAATTTACATTTTATTTACTAAATTTAAGCAAGGTCGCTATTTTAAAGAGAATTTGCTAGCAAAAGACAATGTCCGTTCGTGTGGTGGGCAGGGTCCCTAACAAAGTATTTAGAACTAGCACGCTTAATAAGAGTGTTTCTATGAGCACCTGCGAGAACCATTCACAGCTGATTATTTTCGGAGGCTGGTAAAGTCTACAAAGAAAAATGGAATTGTTTGTTACTAGAACGTGCAGAGAGCTTTGCATCACCACAACACAATCTAACTTTACAAAATTTCACATATTATTTTTTTATATTAACGTTTTCCTCATTTTATCTCTACTCATTCATTATCATAATTGAGGTTGTGATAGATTTCCCCAGTCGTTTATATATTTTCTACCTAAATATATTGCTTTACTTAAACCGAGTATACTCGGCATTGAAACCGAGTTACTCGGCCGAGTACGAGTATCAAAAAACCTGCCGAGTACGCCGAGTACCGAGTATTAACCGAGTACTCGGCCCATCTCTAATAATTATCAAGATTAACAAACATTGGCCAGCGATTGGCATTACCAAGAGGTCTCATCATCACTCAGCTAGAAGCATGTCTAAGCTGAAATGACGCGCCCCACTATTGCTTATAGCACACAACAAATTAAAAATATAGACGCAATACATATGCAAATGCCGTTGTCATTTGGCATCCAGTTGCCAGTGAGAAAGAAAAAAGAAATAAGCAGCTTTTCTTGGATTTGATGTCTTGTATAATTGACGTGAACGCACGGGTTTTGTTTTATACGAGTACAATATGCCAGCGTTGCTCCATAGTGTTGTTGGATATCACGCGACTAGTCGACGGTGGTGTAAGCATGCAGATCTTAATTCAGCAGTCGACGCTCCCACAGATGAAGTGTCGTTATTAATAACTAGCTTTTGCCCGCGACTTCGTCCGCGTGGAATAGTGACTTCTTTCTCCCGTTTTTTACACATTCACCACTATATCTTTGCTCCTATTGGTCGTAGCGTGATGTTATATAGCCTATAGCCTTCCTCGATAACTGGACTATTCAACACAAAAAGAATTATTCAATTCGAACCAGTAGTTTCGGAGATTACTGTAATAAACATAACACCCACAAAAATGTACCCTTTTCCAAAGGCAAATAAAATATTCATTTCATAAAATATTCATTTCATTTCATTTCATTTCATTTCATTTCATTTCATTTCATAGCGCGTTCAAACAAACAAACAAATAAACAAACAAACAAACTCTTCAGCTTTATAATATTAGTATAGATTGCACTCACACATCAAATTCAATAATTAAGGAGTGGGGCGCGTAATTTCAGCTTAGAGCCTAATTTAAGATAAAAATGTTTAGAATATTTTTTAACCCTCACCACAGTGTCATATTTTATTCTTAAAAAATTATAAGAAACCAAGAACTTAGCGCAGGCGGACCGACGGCACGGTAGCTCAATTGGAAGAGCAGTTGGCCCGGTAAGCCAGAAAGATGCTGGTTCGAGTCCCGCCTGTGCGTATTTTTGGTTTCTTATTTTATCTTTTAAGATAAAAACAATGGAACCAACCTGTAAGGCGCCTGGTCGAAATATTTCCCCACATACGCCATGCCACAGGCAACAGCGAGACCCTGACCCAATGACCCGGTTCCTACGTCCACGAAGCTCAATCTTGGGGTAGGGTGACCTTCAAGGTCGGAGTCCAGTTTGCGAAGGTTTTTCAGCTCATCAACTGGGAACAGGCCAGCTTCGGCCCAGGCCGCGTATAGGATTGGGGCGGCGTGACCCTGTAAAATTCAAAAAATTCATAAATCAAAATCTTTATTACAATTTAGGTCATGAAATGACACTTATGAACGTCAAATATACAGTGAAAAAAATAATAAATAAATGTGCCTGAAAGGGCCGAACATGTCTCCTTATCTTTTAGGCCGTGCCAGCGCTTCGAGACAGAACACAGACAATTTTAGGCAAGTGCTGAGAGAAACGCAGGAACAAACTCAGTCACCACTAGCTGCCGTAAAATCAAAATCATCAAAGATGTGGGAATTGTTATTTTACGGCATTTTTCGCCTAATCACTTTTTAACGAAAATCGCTTGCACACACGACGCAAACACGGGCGTTTCTTCAAACTAACGAAGTGGCAGGGCGACGGCGTTCTCCGTAAATGCTTGCAAATTGGGCTTTCATGAGTAAAAAATGTTTGGTTTGTGGATTTTGTTGTTTTATCGCGTAATTAATAAGAGAGTGAGTTATGGTCTATATTTTAATGAGGACATATTTCAAAACAATATGTATTGTCGAATTATTAGCACTGTTTATGGATTTATTTAAAAACTGTTAATATTTTAATTGACTTAATGCAGTAGAAACCTGATTTCCAATCCAACATTCGCATTGGTTTTTGTATTTACTCACGAATCAGGGTTTTACGTAGTTTTTGTCGGCTATGGAGACTATTATTATTATCAAATAATAATAGTCTCCATAGCCGATTTCGACTGCAGTGGCCAGTCACAACGACTAACCGACTGCGCGGGACATATTATAGTGCACAATTGTGTGAGCAAACACAGTTGCACTCTCTATTCCTTTCACTCTCTTAGCCCGATGGGACAGCAATCTGACGCGACCGGAGAGAGATCAGGCGCAGAACCAACGGCCTTACGTGCTTTCCGAGGCACGGTGGTGAAACACCGCCAACTTCCAAGCTCCGGGCTTCCCGTAGAATTTCTGAACTGAAAAACTCAGGTGCATATTTTTTGGCCCGACCCGGGAATCGAACCCGGGACTTCTGGTGCAGCCGTCGCTTTAACATGCGACCCTCTAACCGCTGCGCCACCGGGGCAGTTAATATTATAATACCATACCTTGGACAGTATGAATCTGTCCGCAGACGCGTCTCTGGGCGCGGAGACCTTGTACTTCATCGTGTGGAAGAACAGCACCGACATGATCTCCGCCATCGACGCGCATGATGTGGGGTGACTGGAACAGAGAGATGAGATTTATAAATATGCGCCAGACAACACTGGTTTCAAAGTAAAGAATTTTCTTTAATGTGTTACGAATAACAGACAACGATTATGACGGGGACGTCTTCAATAAATACTTAAAGACATAGAAACATAATATACGCCAGACAACACAAACCACTTGTCATGGTTTAGAAGTAAATAATTTTATTTAATGTGTTACGAATACCAGACAACGATTATGACGGGGGCGTCTTCAATAAATACTTAAAGACATAGAAACATAACCTAAAGGTTTGACTGGCAGAGAATGCTTTTAGCATAAGTCCATTTTTGTACACCATGATTTGTGCAATAAAGTCTTTAAATAAATAAACAAAAACATCCATGACTTAGGTAGCAGTGATTATAAGAACAAGCATTTATTATGTTCTATCCGTTTTTCTCGTTTTCGTTCGATTAGTTCGATAAATCACTGTTCGATAACAACTTTTCAAACTGCATCGCTTTTACGGAACATGACAACGCTGAATTATTATCGGATAAAAAAGAACGCTATCGTTTTATTTTTAACATGTTTCTATAGTTCCTAAAAAAGTTCAATGATATCGTAAACATAATGATGTATAAATCTCCTGTTTTACATTGTGCACGATGACCCCATTTAGAACCAATTAGACCTATTTATTAACAATGCCATATAAAAAGTTAGTTAGTTGGAGGTTTCAAAAATTATATGTTATTTGTGTGAATGCTACTGCCCACTACCGACAATGTGTGCGGCGTGGGTACGACAAACACTATTATAATATTGCACAATAACTAATCACACATTTATGGAAAACGTGCGAAAACGACAGTCTAATGTGCTGAAATAAAATTCCACAAAGTTTTCTTTGTAGTGACGGGAACCGAACCCGCGACCTTACGATTTAAGGATAACGCCGTTATCCTCTGAGCCACCGAAGCGGTACATGTGTGGGCGAATTTTTAGATGCTACTAACGCTTTGAGCGTATTTCCCCGGATAAATGCTTTATGGGATCAATTTGATACGGCCCTATTTTTAAAATAACAGGTGTTTGTAGATACTTAACACTTTCTGGGGCGGTATCCCAGACACAATAGAATTTTCTTAGTTTTTAAGATATATTGCAATATCCAACAGGGTCATTAAGTATTAAGTTCGAAACTTATTTTTAAGACCTATTGTACACTTAATTGCAATACACGAATTTGAATTTGTATTGTTTTACGGCTATAGCCGTTAACTGTCACGGAAAGTGTTAACACCCTGATGAGTTGAACTCAAAAAATAAAACAGGATTTTCAATCAAAAAATGCTTCTAACTAGAGCAATATTAGCATCTGATTAAATACACATATTCACTAATGTGAGATTAGGTAAATATTTTTTGCTACTATACATGACATTGCAATCAATATCTTTCACAGCCTGTTTCTAAGCATGGCATTGTGCGTCATAGGTGTTAAAAAAATTGTGACGTATAATGTAACACACTCAAATACATGTGAATATTTAAATAAATTATATTTTTAGACTCGGTTAACAGCTTACGTCAGTTTAACGTTGTTGTTACGTGAGCATGAGCATGGACCATATGATTAATGTTTGGACTGGTTTGGACATTCACAAAGTTTTTATAGTAATTGGTAATGGCAAATTTCTGGAAAAAAACAACACTCATCACAATGCGTTTTTTTTAATTCATTAAACACATTGATTAATTAAATTATCTAAACCAATTGGCTGGAATTATGGTTAAAAATTCTAACATCAAATGATGTTTCACAAATAACTAAATGTGGATATAATTGTAACTGAAACCAGAATATTATACAACAAATTCCTTTTGATGGTCTGGTTAGCAAACATTTCAAGCATTATTATGTTTCGCAATAATTAAAATTAAGCCAGATACTATTCAAAGACATAATATCAATTAGATAACACATTTATTTTTATTTTCTGAGTGCGCAGGTATCAGGAACTATGAACATGTGTGTATGTGTAAGTTTTAAAGTTACATAATATAGGTCAATTCTTTTTGTAAAGTCAAACTAAGGTCAAAATAAATATGATATTGAAAAGGCACATTTATGTGCCGTCATTATGATGGAATATGAAAAGGCACATTTAATATCTGGACATGGAACATGGAATATCTTTCAAGTACCTAATGAAACACCTTAATAATATTTTTTGATCAAGATATTGTATGTAAAATAATTTTGCAAGGCAAATTAGATTAATAAAAAAAATACTGAAATAATAACATTGATCTCCTACTCTTTTGTCTAGAGGAGCTTGTAGCGCTTTGGTAGTAATACCAAGTTAAGCAATATACAGTGCTGTCATTCTTTAATGGGTTATCCTTGCGGGCATACATATAAGTGACGTTATCACAAGCATCTCTGTGCTTCGGAAGGCACGTTAAGCTGTTGGTCTTTGATAATATTGGTTGATATATTTTGTTAAGCTAAGTAAGCTCTATGAGTGGCTTGATAAAATCCAACAGCGATGATTTCCTTCAAAAAACCTTTCCACCAGTCCATTTCCTCAGCAATGGAATGTTTACAGGCTAAGTTCACTTTTATTTACTTTTAATTGAACCTACTCTACTTTTGGTTAATAATACTAAGTAGAAAATTGTAGAACAAACTATAAGTCTTTGTAACAGTATTCTTTTACTCTTACATAAAGGTCAAGCTTTTTGTTATGGGAATGAATAAAACATACAATGCATTATTTGAATACTACCTGACTATTTGAATTGCAAAATTAATAAATTTACATTGTCTTTATCGCTGTAGGTTTGTCTTGAGAAGGTATTTATTCTGTTACCAGAATAAGTATGGTATGGGACAGATTTAAGTACAAAATAAAGAAGCTTATAATTTTATAAAAAAGTTTGGTGTATTAGTATGCATTAAGTCAAAGATAAGGACAAACATTATGCTTGATCCTATGGATCAGTGACCTGAAAATTCATGAAATCAGGTAAAAGATCTTGGTCTTTTTTGTATATTCTGCATGATATTTTGAACCTGTCTTGCAATGTAATAAATTGCAGATTTAGCACAATAATTTCAGGGTGACATTATCAAGTTGGAGAGATAACATGTCATATATGTTATAATAGTAATACTTGACGACCTTGGAATTGTAAGCGGCGGGTCACGTGGTACCAAGCTATAACCTCAGAAGAAATTCAAGTTTTAGCTGTATTATACTATGTTTACTAAGTTTATTACCAAATAATGTTTACGTCTGGGGCTAGAAATCTTTCTAGTTATGTAAGCAGTAGAATTCTTGCAAAATTGAGCGTTTTTTTGAGCTAATTAAGTCATCAAAAACATGGTAACCATGACGCCGGTTTATTGATAAAAATAGAAGAAATAACCTTTACAAAACATTGACAAAATATATTTAAACAGGTTCTTATGGGATTTGTATAGCGTAGTTTTGAAATTAAACACTTGCAACAAGATTCCAGTAGGATATAACCTTCATTAGACCTTCATGGAGCCGCAAGGAGCATGAGGTTGCAATCACTTACCCGGATTTCGATGCATTTGTAGCAACAATGCTATCGATTCTCAGCTTGTTCGCGATGTCCTTCAAGGCTTGGATGTCTACGTTCTTGTCGCCCTTCATTTTGGAAATTTTATCACTGTTTTTGTAATTAAAATTGGAAAACAAAGCGCTGACGACCGGTCACTAACCCGCCGCTCGATTCAATGCACAGATTAGATTAGTAAGAGTCTTAGACGAAGTATATTAGGTACAGGATACATAATCTAAGGTAAGAGTCAATGAAATGACAGCAACTGTCAACGAAGTGGCAAAAAAGTTTTGCCGCGTTCCGTTACACGCATTTACAGTGATAATTCAATAACGTTATTTGTTTCGTTATTTACCTCGGCAGTTATTTTGTTTAACACGGTTGCTGCTGACACCAAGCAAGCACTATAACACTTTGTGCAGTTTTCCCAATGACTGTATCTAAGAAAACAAGGAGATAAATACTGTTAAAAATAGGAGTTATAAGTTTTTAGACATAAAACAGTTATTTTCTGCTTTAAAACACTTGGGTGTTTGGTCTAGTTTTCATACACTTAATTACAACAAAAAAACAATGTTTGATCATGTAATTCAAATATTATTCTGAACCAACCTAGTTATCTATGTATTTTCAAAAGCCTGAATCGAAAGTTTAACATAAATTCTGTAATAATTTCTGCAAGACCACTGATCAATAAAATGTAATATAAGTGAATACATTAGTTGCAAATTTTGTTTAGGACAGACACTCAAACATTGATTGATGAGGTGACGGCGATGGCGCTGATGGCTGATAGCCTTTCGGCAAGAACTTGGGCAGCAGCAGGATACCACACTAAAAACATAATGAGCAAAGTTTACGCAGCAAAAACTCACTAGCTCAATACGCCATCTTGTGAAATTCGGGTCCGGTGTCCACTTTATGATAATAGCATAGACGTGGATTCATTCTATTTTATTACAAAAATAGCCCCATCATGATATGTAGGGTAGGGTAGGGTTTTCGAACTTTAGCTTCTTTGGCTCACACAGTCCGTTCAACGTTTAACCGTGGTTAAAATTTTAACGCATTTTTGTGTCTCCATCAAAATCAAAGAAGCTGATAGCTGTCGAATCAGTTATTATTCAAGCCTAAAATATGACTTGTAGTGAATCCCACATGGCTTCAAGTTCACTTTCTGTACAAATTTTGGTTGCGATTGTGTATTGGAGCTTAAAAAAATTTGATATAAAAATACCTTCATTTATGGGTTATGCAATTCGACCACAAGAAGGTACAAACTTACGTCTTTATTTAAGTACAAAAACATAATGAAATGAAATGAAATGAAATGAATAATTTTTATTTCAGAAAACAGTTTCCATATATTCTTAGCCTAGTACAAACTATATATAAATAATATAAAATAAGGCACTTAAAAACAGTCCGAATCCAATCCCAGCTTCAAGTCCTAATAGAACTTAAAGCTAGGATTGGACCGAACGTGGATAGATGCCCAGTAAGCAGTGATAGGGCTATATATCCTCTCTGCAATAGCCCTCAGGAGAGTGTTGGTGCTGCTCCGCACTCGCTCCCACAGGGAAGCTACTCGTTTACGCAGGACGGCGTGAAAACCGTCTGTGTTCCATGTGGCGAACATTCCCGAGGCACTGCAGCGCCAGGGCAGACCCAGCATCCCCCTGAAAGCATTGTTATATTGAATGCATTGTTACATAAATCTCGTTTCCTTCCATAAAGCCTCCATAAAGCATCAAATCATAAAATAAATATGAACGCAATAAACGTTTTTCTATTCTATCCTATTCTATCATTGTAGCTACTTATTTGCCAGTCATCATAACGCAACGCTAGTAATTTCCAAGATAGCAAGTCAACGTTATAGGTAATATTACAGGATACGATCCGATCAAACGCTTGATATTGTATTGATACAGAATCGTACGTGTTCGATAGCTGCTATTACCATCTTATTCAGTCACCCATTACATTATTTATTTCCACACCATAAGGATGAATTTTCCATGGAAAGGATTTTTTTTAAGATGGGAAAGGTTTACGATAAAAAGAGGGTGGCTATTTTAAATCGCGCTGACGAATCATAGCTGGACCTTCGTCTCACCTGACTGTGTTGGGAAAATACGGACTACACCTACTTTGTTTCAAAAATGTTTACTTATTGTATTAGCGATGACATGGAGGAATGAAATTAGGAATTATTTTCTTTTTCTTTACTTCTGTAATGTACTAAGTGCTTTCATCAAAGACTAAGTGCCTGGCAAGTTGCAAATAGCAAAGGCGCGTAAATGATCACTCTGATTGCATGTAACTTTGTATCAGTAGTGTTGCACTTATTTGGTTAATTTGGTTGTGTCACAGATAATATAATACTACGTTGTGTTTTGTTTTATTAACTGGTTTCATAAAGGGTGTAGACTTAATAGCAATTCCAGATACGTGTTGCTGTAAAGTATTGTTTGAAAATAAGATAACTGTGCAATAAAAGATCAAAATCAAGATCAGTCTTATCTCTAAAATCTATCCTATCTGACCATCATCCGCCCTTCGCTACGTCCATAAAGACAACGCCAAAAACGATAGGGCAGAACAACGCAAAAACAGCGTCGGATAAATAAATATAAAAACAATAAAACTGTTGTCTATGGCCGGGAAAATGGCCGCGCTGGGCAGGGGCCTAATAGGGTGACCACATCTGCTCAAAATGAGACGCATAGGTATGCAGACTTGTCTTTAAACCTAGGCTATCAATTTGCATAGTGATTAAGTACTATAAATACAAAAAGTGTTCTCAAGGAGTTAGGCCTATTACGATCATTATTTAATTTTCTTTTTTCAAAAAAGTTTTTGGAAGCATCTAGCTAGGAAATTGATTCCGATTTTTAGCTGGCTAGGAACTAAAACAAAATATTCTTCAGGAGACAAAGTTCAAATATGTATTTTTACTCTGTAATCGCTCCAAAATATCATCATCGTCTAAGGAGGTTCGAATATCTAGAAATATTAACGGCTGATTAGGTATTGATGCTATTGCCATCTTACCTGTAGTTGCCAATAAAAAATAAAAAGGTGTCTTTTAAAAATCGAACGCATGGCGTTCGCAGGCGGGGGCATCGCCGACGGACAAAGAGGGGGGCATGGTGGCTGATGTTCTGTTTTCAAATTCAATTGGGCGCTGTCCCGGGGCGATCTTTCTCCTTGCAATTCAGAATTGAATATCAATCGAACGTCTGGACGAAAGGTTAAAGTGGACACGCCAAGGTAGTGGCTAATGGCTATGTGATGAAGATTTCTATAATTAAATAAACTGATATTAATGTTTATTAGAAGGGTTTTCAGCATTAAAACGTGTAATTTATGATCTTCGAGTGAGTTCCAATAAAAGTAAATTGTTAAAGTTAATTACTTAGCTAAATAATGCCGTCGAAATCTTGGTTTACGTATTTTAGGCGTACTTTCTTAGTTTAAGACCTTCTCAGCTGTTAGAAGATTAGACATTCATTATTAGAAATATCTACGAGCTAATAATACTATTACTACAAGGCTATTATTTTGATTTCTGTTTTTTATCCCTCTGTGGCCAAGGAAGCCCAATGGAAACTTATATTTGTTTTTTAGTAGGTTTGTTTGAAGAAGAGACCTAGAACTACCCAAAATTATGGCGTATCCACACTACTCACACTTCGTATGATACCCGCGGTCAGCGCGCGATACGTTCGAAAATTGTAAAAGGGCGAAACTTCTTGACTGTTTTCAGTCCGTTCGGAAATTGAATCATCGCACCGACGGCAACGCCACCTCGCGGGGGAAACAAAACGCTTCTATATTTCAAGTTAGCTCCTTTGATTCCACGCAATATCTGTTGAATAAGTAATCGCGGGTAAACAGATAAAACAAATAGGCTTTGATCTGTCGAGAATAACATTTTTCGGGATTGTACACCAATTACAATGACAAAGCGGTGTTCGGGGGTGTGTTTTTGTCGATGTTGCGCGTTTACTGATTTAGTTACTGACTGGAGACTTTATATTTATAGATTGTTTTTATAGTCTTAAACTAGAGATGACAGATTTTTACAGGTTATGTAGTGGTGTGGTGTGTATGGATAACTTTTTTACCTTCAGTAATTTACTACTTTACTTTTTATCTTATTGGAACTACGGATTAAGTGTGTTAGAATGTCATCATCATCATACAATTATGTGACTAATTTAAACAATGTTTTTTAAGTAGAGATAGACATAAATAAGGGAATAATATTGAATTCGACAGAAGGTACAGATAGTACTAGCCTCTAGAGTACGGACTTTTTACGGAATTTAGTACCTATTAGAGTAGAGTCATTACTCTACTTTAATGTTTGGATACACAATCATGTTTTTTATATTATAATTTTTATTATGAATGTATTGTTGTGTGTCAAATAAATGTTTCTTTCTTTCTTTCTCTACTATTGCGCTGCGCTAAGTACCGGACGCCATCACTTCCAAGCTTTGTAACATTTGTTACTTAGATGCTCAATCAATTCATCTGAGTACTTCTGCAGTATTTACTTTTGTACTCACCCCAAATCAAATAAACATGAAAAACTACAATCACACGATAAATAGATCAATTTGAGGACATCGATCACTGACTAATCTTTCTGCTAACATAGTTAACTATGTGTTAGATAGATCGAACTAATAACTATGGTTATTGTGGTAGGAGTATGTGTGAAAATGCTGGCCACATAGAATATTGAAGAACGACGCGTGCGCGCCACGTGTCAGTCGGTATTCGTTTTATGAAAATCTGTATATTTTTTCATAAATAGTTTGAATATACCCATGGCGCAAATTCTTAATTGTTCTAAAGCACTCTGCATCTTGCACCTGATTTTTAACAATAAAACCACAATAACTACAATAGGTGTAAAACAATTTATTTATTTTAAACTTTTTGTGAATGCGTAACTATGTCCTATTATTTAATAAGTCATAAGATACTTTACATAATAAGGATAAGTTAAGTACACAGTAACGTTGGATATTTACTGAGGATATTTATGTTTAATCATCACGTCATAATTTAATCTATTTAAAGTTAGAGTGAATAGGCTTCTTCTGAGCGAGCTAGTTCCATCTTTGACTCCGTCTTAGTCGCACTTGGCTTGGTCTGGACCCACACTAAATAAAAAAAAGTTCCAGAATGGACTATCATTTCGCAGTCAGCAATAGTGGTTATATTTAAAAACTAGGCATTGGACTATACAGTAAGAATACCAAATCATTTTGTTAGGTGTTTATTTTATTTATTATTTTATTTATTTGGTACACATAACATATTACAATCTTTATATCATTTAAACATATTTGCATCAACATAAATGTAAATAGGTATGTTATTATAATTAAAACAAACGACTAAACCCGCGATTACAGTGTTTACTCATTGTAACACTGTTGTACAACACGCCACGTGTCATTCGCGTGCGCGACACGTGCGATGCGCGTGCTACCCGCGGTCGGTTTGATTAAGCGTGTAAGCGCAAACTGTATTGGATACTTATTAGAGTGTTGTTTGTGTTGAAATGACACGCTTAAAGGATTGCAAGGTCGTTGACTCGGAAGTCACATGACCCTATTTTGGCGGAACATAATTTAAAAAACTTAACTACACAAATATAAGGTCATCGCGGTCATAGCGAGACACTATCTTTGACTAAATATTATAACGTACTTTGGATACTTTCTCGTCAGAAATACTAAGATGTGGTCAAATCTTATGATTGCAATAACCACACGGTGCTGTTTTTCTTACATAATATGTTCTAATGTTTTCATCAAACAAACCAAAGTATTTCGTCATACGTAAGTTTAATACCCTTCATATACAAGAGAATTAAGTGATTCAGGAATATTCGATACTTACTTACTAGTAATTTGTGATTAATTGCATTTCACAAACATGTAATACCTAGTAAGTTTATAAGTTGCTAATACCCGTAAGCAACGAAGCTGTCGCGAATAACACAAGAAAGATGGCCGGTCTGTAGTCAGGCTATCAATTTTGTATCAGGCACTTTAAAAAGTACAGTCGGTGACGAATTTAAACACATACACTGGATAGAGTTAACTAGATATCAAATTACCAAAAACGCAAGTTTAAAAAAAGGTATTGCCAAATAAATGACACCTACCATCAAGCAGTACTTGCTAGCATCATATCTTTTCGAATCCGTTGTGCAGCGATTTTTTTATTAATATTTTTTACTAGCTTTTGCCCGCGACTTCGTTCGCGTGGACTTCAGGTTCGTCCCGTCTAGTCTAGTAATAAGTAAGAAATACGGTAACTAAGCACTGCAGAGCCCTAAATTGTAGCCTATATGTTATTCTGATGTATAAGCTATATTGTGGTAAAGTTTCATTCAAATCCATTCAGTAGTTTTTACGTGAAAGAGTAACAAACATCCATACATCCATACAAACTTTCGCCTTTATAATAGTAGTAGGATTCTCTATTGTCTTGCATGCTTTTTTTTTTTTTTTTTTTTTTTTTTTATAGTGTTAACGTAGCAGTTTTTGTTGGGTTCAAGGAGCTATCGGTTTACTCCTTGATCGCAACTGTGGTTTAATTGGGGAGGGACGAGTCTGTGGCTGGCTGTTTATTAAATTCTTTGAGGCTATTAACTATGTTGTGTAAAAGAGAGTGGAAAGTGTTTAGAGTCGTTTCTTTTGTGATTATTTCGGAGATACAGAAGGGATTTAAATTTAGGCACTGGGCAGCGATAGTGTGGTTAAGACGCTTGGAGGTAAATCTTGGGCAATGTTCAAGAAGGTGGTTCCATGTTTGTGTAGTGCTATCGTCGCAAGGACAGGTGTCTGCTGCTACTATGTGAAACCGCTTGAGATACTCACGGTGATATGCATGGTTGGTGAGATTGCATGATACCAGCTAGTTAATTTATTTAATAAATTATTAAAATAGCTCTAGGTTAGCGTGATTGTATATATAAAATATTGAAGTCGATACTGTCTTAAATTTCTTTTACATGCAAATTACATTACCACGTTCATATACAACTATGGATGAAATCTTTTCATTAAAAAACTTTTCTCGCTGCCTGTACCCCGAAATTATTCAAATAACTATCCGACCGCAAATAGTTGGGGTGTTACACTTGTCTTACAAAAACTTTTCCGCATTAAGTCGACGCAAGTTGTCCTTAGAACCACTTATGTGGAGCATTAAAACCGAAACAGACCCTTAATTTATTGCGTATCATTGTTTGCTCATGTGTGCTTACTTACTTACTAACTATGTCTTATTAAGTAATTTTTTTACCGTCAAGTGACTCCTTTAGTCGAAGGGTCTCCAATCTCGAAATTTTTGCTTACGGCTATCAGTTTTTGTCGCCGTGCCCTGTCAATTACAACTTGAGCGTACTGATTGTATTGAATGTGAGCTTATTGCTATAGTTATTTAATTTGATGATATGATTTCTAAAGTGCCTGATTCTAAAAGATCGTCTGTCTATATAGCTGGTAGACGTACTACACAACGCTTATTAGTTCTTCTTGCCTACAACGCTCTATTATTTAATCATGTTGTCATTTAACGTTTTTGGCCTTCCCACTAAAATACCGACATGTAAAATTGTGAATAAATCGAATTGAAACGGCAACAATGCGTTCGATTTTATTCGATCAGTCACCATAGAGCTGGCTTTTATGTCATAATCGCAGTAAGAGGTACCGTGCTAGTATAAAACTTTACACCCCTTCAACCTGACGCCATTGGTTATTCGAATTTAGTACTTATTTTTTATGTCTTAGAGTTCAAGAATGAAAATCGTTTGTATTGAATCCTAATGGTTGGGTTTCGACGATTCTATTTTGATTTTTCTGAGAGTTTATTTCAACTGAGTTTACCTACTTAAGGTATTAGGAATCATTGTTTTAAGTTGCCACATTGTATGTTATTGGTAAATAGGTTTTAGTATGTCTATAAGTTCTAGCTTTATAGACATTTTGGACAAATTTCAGTTTCGTTTCGTTCATATTACAGAATTCACGTCAGATAACAATAGCTAAGTTTGACTCTATCTAAGAACATAAATGTTATGAGACTGACCTGCATCTGGTAATGATTCTCCTAAAAGATTGCAAGAAATATTATAAAAAAACTCGAAACAAGTCATATTATCAAAAACTGCCAATTCCAAATATCGCCAATAATAAATAATTACATTACCTAACAATTAATAATAATTAAGCTAAAACCGTTTGTATTGTCTGAGCACTAAGTTCCATTATGATGATCGAGTGCTCGAAACAAATAAGTACAGGTGCGGAATTAACCTCGGTCGGCGGTTTCGGGTTATGACCTAACCCATAACCCGTGCGTTATGGCTTGTATTATTATAACTCGGACAAGGATAAACTGGTCTTGGAAGCGTTAAAGATATGTTCCAAATATAGATGCAAAAGCTCGTAAAAAACAATAAATTAAGCTCAGAATCATCAAATCGTTTTGTAAATTTAATATTGTAGCGCTCAATTAGTTCAGGTTTGAATATTACTCTATGAATTCAGCTTGATTAGAAACACCACGTTGGGCGCCACTTTTGAAGTTGGCGCCCACCATGTTGTTTAATAAAATGAAAGTGACTTTTAAAAAACTTACATGAAGGCTTCTAAGATATGCCTAGGCTCTCAATAATATTCAAATTGACATCAGTAAATAAATATCTAATAATTTACTGGCTCTAGTGCTATGACTATTTTGAGAAGTTGTGTAATTATTTTCTTTTTTAAAACCGTTGTGATTATTTTCAAATAAATTAAATATTAACCATTTGAAATACTTAATGATCTTGCTGTATAATTGTTGTCAGCTTCTTGTATTGACGTATTTCTAGTGTTGCAATATATCCACGTACACAAGGTTATAAGTTACAGAGGTCGGATATTTATTCGTTCGGTTCGATTGTAGTTTTATGCTCGGCCATAAATGCTCTCTTATTGGTCCACATTTGAATAATACGACCGGGCCCAATGTTACTTGTAACGCGTAAAAATATTTACCTCCCTTAAAATGCACCTGTACGGCATTATGGCGAGGATAATGCAAATATTGCTTACTTACTTTTGGCATTTGAATCTGATTCATTTGCTGCCATTTTGTAAGAAACACTCTGCTGATACATTTTAGTAGTAGTGCCTAGTAAACGAGTAAAATGAGGAAACAAACTCTATTTGCTACAGGTATCATAACTTTTTGTAGCTGCATACAATCGGTTGCTTACCTAACATTGAGAGTAAAATAAAATTCAGTAGTGCATCAGCAGCAATGCATCAGCATTGCAAGAAAAATAAGAAATTTAGGTTGATCAAGTTAAATTAAATGTTAGTTTTATGGATGATTTTTGAAAGGCAATGACGCTGGCTAATTACAAAGCTATCTCTGGGTATCTTCCTTAATATTAATATGGACGTGAAGCAGGTACTTTGAAATTCCTCACCAGGGATTAATGAGGCTTTATAAACAAAATACCCCTGTTTAAGAAGAACAATACAAAAAATCTATTTATAAAACTAATACAGTTCTTACTGCCGCAACAATATCAGCATTATTTCAATTCCACCTTATATTATTTGTTTCTTTTATAGCCCACTCGTTGCTGCTATATTTAAATTTTATCCGCCTTAATGGTACCACGCATGCTACTCTGCAATCTCATACCTATAATGCTACCAAGGTATTTGTGCACTTGGAAAACCTAAACCTCCTTTAAATCCGGAACAAATAAAGTCGAAAGTGGTTCCAAAAAGAAGTAAATGTAAACTGGCCGTAGACACAAATGCTTGGGAAATAGAAACGATTTGGGAGCAATGTTTTTATTTAGAACGAGGCTGTTTGAGGTAGATGGGCTTGTTTGATATTTCACCTGCACGTTTTGATTCTAGCGGCCATCTTGTTAGAAAAGGCGGTTGATTCAAAGCGTAAGGTGCATTCAATGACGTATTATTTACATAACTTTAAAATGCGACCCTCTCAAAGCTGCGCCACCGAGGTCCCAGGTTCAATTCCCGGGTCGGGCCAAAAATATGTCCCCCTAGCCGATTTCGACTACGGTGGCCAGTCACAAGGACCAACTGACTGCGCGGGACATATTATAGTGCACAAGTGTGTGCGCAAACACAGGTGCACTCTCTATTCCTTTTACTCTCTTAGCCCGATGGGACAGCAATCTGACACGACCGGAGAGAGATCAGGCGCAGGACCAACGGCTTTACGTGCTTTCCGAGGCACGGGGGTGAAACACCGCCAACTTCCAAACTCCGGGCTTCCCTGAGAATTTCTAAACAGAAAACTCAGGTGCATATTTTTTGGCCCGACTTGGGAATCGAACCCAGGACCTCTGGCGCAGCTGTCGCTTTAAAATGCGACCCTCTAACCGCTGCGCCACCGAGGCAGTTAAAAAAAATAAATTAATAAAGTCACATTAAAAATGGCGCCGACAGAAAAACAATTCTGGCGTATCTCATTAACTACTTGACAATGACGTTAAGGTGCGATTGTGAATTTTTTCCTACCTAATTAGGGGGCGTAGCGCCGAGTGTGCCTGGCATCGCGTAAATCATCCCACTTATTAAAAGAAAAACGGTACGAATCAAATTCTTTAAGAACAATCCATTTGGACACCCAAAAAGGAAAATCAACCTTAAGTTATACAGCAAGAGTTTAAAATAAAATGAGTGGCGTTTAAGTCAAATTATTGTTATAGCCTTGTGTATAAGGTATTATCGGCAAAGCCAATATTGCAAAGTCAGTGATTTTGTAATATTAATACGCATTGAATTTATGTCTGTAGCACGGTGGAAATTGTGGAAATTAATATCGTGATGTCAAAACTTTTTTTAATGTTTTTCTTATTTTAGGTTTTATTCTATTAGGTACTCAGTAAGTACGATATTAAATAACGTTTTTAGGATTGGTCATCGGCACGGGGGATTTTTTTTAGTGCTCAAGTGTGTGTGCAATACACAAGGGCACTCTCTGTTCCTTCACTCTCTTTAACTCGTCAAGTATGTGTAAACGAGACACAATAAAAATTCCATTGTTATGCGACTCCCGGCATTTGTTTGATACCTGACTGATTAATTCGGTGAGACGGCAACTCGACATGATCGATGAGAGATCAGGCGCAGGACCAACGGCTTAGCGTGCTTTGAGAGACACGGGGGTGTCATCAACATCACCAACTTCCTGACTCCAACCTTTTTCCGAGTATTTTCAAGCCAGAAAAACCCAGAAACAAATTTAGGCCGAGTTTATAACTAAGTAAATAGAATTTCCCAAAAAATGCAAAAAACTTGCAAGAGTTTTAATTAGCCAGAGCTAGGGAATTTCACAACAAATCATTCAGTTTAAAAATACTCTCTTACACTTACAACTTGTTTCCCTCATTTTACCCATGTGTCTGTAGGCGCATAATATAATTAAATGCATTTATTTTTTATAAATTCTTGATTTACATACCTACGGAAAACCTCCGGTTCATAAACTGTGGTGCGGAGGACAAGAAGGAAACTACCACACTATCTTATCTCATTTGAAATTTTTATGGAAAAAACTCTACCGACAAGTGCCTAGCTCTTTTTTGTTAATGATAATACCATAGATTATATACAAGGTGTTTCAAAACAACGAGTAAAGAATGAAGGGACCTACTTAGAATCAGTAACTGAACATCTTTCTCCTAAACATAGGTCGAATAACGCCAAAAATAATTTGACTTCCCATACTAAATCGGTCATGTGACCTGGGGCCCAATTCCCCTATTTACAACACGAATCGTTTGAGTTTAGTTTAGGTAGCAGTTCGTTTAGAGTTACGCTCAAAAATATGACACAAAACAGTATTCCACAATTCATTCTACCGAACTTAAGCTAAACGCAAGACGAAACGCAGCGTAAACAAACAGGCAAGCACAGATTAGTAAGAGTATGTCCATAGACAGATACTTAGATTGGAAAGCCCTTTGAGCATTTAGGACCTTAAGAAAGATTTGAAATGCAACCTGTGGTGTCGCTAGCGTCGTTTAATTTATATTTTAGCAGATTTTGTGCAATTTGTTTTTTTATAGAATTGTATTTCTCATTAATAACAGGATTGGATTTTAAATAACACCCTAATTGAAACTAAAAAATGAGCTATATTAAATACTTGTAACTTGCAGAGTTAAAAAAAAATGTGTACAGTCGATCATTAAACATAATCTAAATAATTTGAGACAGCAATGTTTTCGACGGCTCTTGCTTGAGGTATTAAATTATTTAAACTTTTCAATATTTCACTTGATCCTCCCTCATGATCAAGTATTTGTCAGTGACTCGACTGTTGGTAAATATTTTTCTTTTCATTTTAGTTACAAAGACATTCATACATAGTTCAGTTTGACAAAACTGGCCGGCTATAGGAAACGGCGCTAGCGTGGCGCACGTGGCAATCCCAGGTAGATAAAAAGACAAAGGGAAGGGGTTAAAAGTTATTGTTCGTGTTTGCGTACCTTTACCGCTTGCGTGACGTTGCCAATCTAGCTAGCTATTGTGTTATCCTAAACAGCTTTACAGCTGGCAAGTAATAAGTACCCTAAACATTCCGTTATCTATTTTGAAAAATACTCACGTGCTATTTATAGAATAACTTACCTATTGACTTGGCAGACGGTAAAATCAGTGAGCAGTTTCTTGTCATTAGATGTTTATATCATCGAGAGATGGCACTAGCGTTACTTTAGGAAATAACTTTTAGAACTTTATTCAAGAATTATAGCAAAGGGCTATTGCTTTTTGCCAACGTAAATAATAAACAGTAAAACAATATTATATATTATACATAAAGGACATATAAATGGCAAAACAATTGTATCCTAATTAATACATAAGTCAAGTCATTAACGTATTTTACAATATTTCATTACGCACTTTTATTATTTGTCCATGGTTTTCCGCCAACGTGAAAAAAAAGTTCCTAAACTGACCATAACGCCATCTGCTGTAAAACGGTGGCAGAAAAGTGCTCGCTCATCAAAGGTTTACACATCAAATCGGCTGTGGTTCTAAAGTCGTGTTGTCGATAATTATTGATTGATTCATATCTATGGTATGATGAGCGGTTGTTTAATATGGTTACTTTCTTGCTTCTCATTAATGGTTTTTATTTTAACATTGTAAATCGTAACGTGATGAATCGATTCATTACAAACTCGATATATTTTTTATAATCTATGCTTGCAACTTTCGATTTATTAAAATTACATCGGAGCACCACTAACAGACGTTCAATGATTGGTTGAAATAATCGTCATCTATTGGTGGATTCGTAAAGTTCTTCTTCAGTTGCGGTTCGGTCGACCTAAACGTCAAAACATTAGTAGAATATGAATCGGCTAATGTTCGGTCGAACGATAAAGTTGAGCTAAACCACAACCGAACCGCTTTAGTGGAATAGGAAATATGACGTTTAGTTGATTATCGTCACCGGTTGAGTTTACGTTAAGTTCGATTTTGATAGTGGAATTGGACCGCAGTCTGATTTCTATGGAGAGTCAATTATTTTTTGGCATATTTCAACCCATGTTTCTAAGAGAAAGTTGTTCAGTTACTGATTCTGAGGAACTCCCTTCATTCTTTTTTTTTTTAAACACCTTGTATATTGTAACAGTTTTTTATTCACGTATAATCAAAAAGAACAATACCTCAATAATTACATATCGCCTTCAAAAACGCCAAAGGTACTTTGTGATTGAATTTTTGTAGCCGTTACAAAATATGATTATGAAAGTTTAGCGAGTGGCCAAGTAATTATAGTGGGGGCAGGGGGGAGGGGGTACATTATTGGCCTCCACTTGATCCTGTATAAATTACGCTCTGTGATCGGAAACGATTGTTACCGGTCTACAGGGTGTTGCATATTTGGGATTTAAAAGTTTGTATAAGTACTAGTGCAATTATTTGTGTAACTGTTTTTAGGGTTCCGTAGCCGAATGGCAAAAAACGGTACCCTTATAGTTTCGTCAAGTCTGTCTGTCTGTCTGTCTGTCTGTCTGTCTGTCTGTCTGTCTGTCTGTCTGTCTGTCTGTCCGTCCGTATGTCACAGCCACTTTATTCTGAAACTATAAGCATCACATAGCTGAAACTTGGTAGGTAGGTGTATTTTGTTCACCGCTTTCCGATTCAGATACAAAAAGTTAGAAAAAATAATATTTAACATGAAATTAAAACCTAAAATTTTTTTTATACTCATACCTATGCGTGTGGGGTGTCTATGGATAGGTCTTTTAAAATGATGTTGAGGTTTCTAAAACCATTTTTTCTAAAAGTGTAAGGTTTGAGATATAGACGCTTCCAAAGTGGTAAAATGGGCGTCCCCCCCATCTAACTTTTGAACTAAGAAAGTGAAAATTTTGAAAAAAATATATAATGTAGATCTCAACAAAAACTTGCAACGAAAATTGGTTTGAAGGAGATCGAACCAGTAGTTTTTGAGATATTGCACATTTTTATCAACCGCAAATATAACTTTGTCTTTCATACAAACACTATGAAAAACAAAGTTATTTTTGCAGTCGCAATATATTGTGATGTTTTCGTTAAGTAAAAGTAAGTGGACCCTGAATTTAGTTAAGGGTGACACGAAACCCTCAGTGCGCGGGTCCGACACGCACTTAATCGGTTTTACATGTAGCTTTTGTGTTTACTTTTGATATCGATTCTAATTGACTTATAATTTATGACATAATACCTATATTCAATTCTTTAATGAAATTATGTACCTGTACCTAATATAATTTTGAATATTTAGAATTTATTGTTCCAATTGAAATTTGCATGACATAATTAATTAGTCATACATAAGCTACTCTTTTTGTAACATCTATGTAATACCATGTCGTAAGCCAAGAAATTTATCTGATTTCTGATAAATATTGCCTATATCACAATCGAAAAATAAGCATTGACCAAAAAAAAAAAAATTATTCAGAACCAAATACAATTTGAATAGTTTCGTTTTTGAAAGAATTTTTTTAATGCATGCATGTCTTAGTTGTATTTTTTTTCTTTTTTGTTTGTTACTATAATAGATGAATAATAATTCAATTATTGAACGTCATTTCGCATGAAGTAGTGGACAGATAGAGCTAATGGAAACTTATTCAGACATTTACTTACTGCATCTTCTTGACATAGTCTAGCTTGGTACCTACTCGTACATATACTATTTTCTGTGATAATATCTACGTAAGTAATTACTTACTACGAGGTCTATGCATAGATCCCGTAAGCTTTTAAAAAAAACAATACTTACTATCCACTTCAAAAAATTACTATTTTCTTTGAGCTAATAAATTAAAGGTCTGATATGGCTTCAGCTCCATTTTCCCATCCAAATCGGCAGACTCGATGTTAAAAAGTAAAGACCTAATATACCCCGAGTACCGTGGATTAACCAAGCCAATATGAGCAGGGCCGACATGATTATGGCCTTCAGGCTTCGTTCCGGACACATTCCGTTAAACAGATTTGCCCATCTCATGGGTAAAGTGGAAACCCCAAACTGTGAAACATGTAGTCAACTTGAAGATGTGCAACATGTCTTGATGGAGTGTGTCCGAAACGAAGATCAGAGGAAACTATATTTGTCAATAGATAGTAATATAGGTACATGCAATAGTATATTGGCTCTTCCGATGTCGGAAGAAGCCAAAAACTTGTAAAAATTGGCCCGATAGTGTTTTAGAAGAATGTATGAAAGAAGAAATGAATAGATAAAAAAAAAAGTAAATCCATTATTTAAAACTCCACCCTGTACCCACCGGTCCCCTTTTCATTCGAGCATATTTTCATAAATGCAAACATTCAGAAAGAATTTCCTTCGAAAGCTCATAAATATTTCCCACTTTTACTGCTACCCTCCAATTTAGGGCAGGCTAACTCAGACTCTCAGATTAAACACACAAGGTTGATATTAGTTTGCATTTTTCCAGTCATAAGCGCGTTTTAAAACGGATCGGTGGAGGGGAGAATTAAAGATTAATCCCAATCTCCAATAAATATCAGAACGAATTTTGTCCGAAATTGGAATCGAAGAATTCGGACTTATTTCGGATCCATTTGGCGAATGAGATGTTTTTTTCGCAGATGAATTATGGATAAGTGAAGATTTAGTGTCCATTCGGCAAGTAAGTTAAAAGGGCGGAAGGATTAATTCTACTAACTAATGAAGAACTATGCGTTTTATGCAATTCACCTAATGGTGTTTTTTGCTAGGCTTTATTAAGTAGGATTACATTTTTGTTCGGTAAAAGGATTAGTTCCTAATGAACGCCCAAGGAAGGTAATTAAAATAGTCTGCAATATTCTCGAGTAGGTAGGTACTTTTTATGGCTGCTGATTTCGGGAATAAATTTTTACCAATTTCAAAGAATGAAAAGACTAGGTCACATACACTTTACAATAAGAAAGATTGTAGACGTAATAAGTAAATTGTGAACTGCAGATGGTTAATGTAGCATCACTCGTAGATGTTTTAGGCAGAGTAAGCCAGTGCCACTTGGCTCTTTATTCCTAATGTCCTTGAATTGACCAAATCGCTATTGCTTGACGACCAGCTTATGGTGGACAAATGCGGAAGGCATCTTTTGCCCTGTCAATGTAGCTACAAGTGAGTGCAATACATGAACAAATTCGTAATTTTTTTCGTAATTTTGGGTGTTCACTACAGTAAAGGTCTTTGGTATTATTTATTATATTATTGAGTTAAGCAAAACAATGGACGTAACGGGGACGTAAGGGAGCTTAACTAAGACCCAAAGCTCCAAGCCAACCTCACCTTCACGTGGTGCGTCCTGTTTCAACAGACGAGGCTCTGGCGACCGACCGATGGCGGGATAACCATCCGACAAAAGGCGCAGCTAAATGTTGAGCTGTGACGGGCAGCAGCGTCACAGCTACAAAGAGCTGCGCCTCTGCGCTCGCCAACCCGCCTGCCAAGCGTGGCGAGTATTGGCAAATACCCCCCCTTAAAATGGTAGGACACAGGAAAACCAGGCCCCCAGTCTCCGGCAGCCCCGCTATTCCTGACTCCGGTAGCGGCCACGGTAACGGCGGGGCAGGGGGTGCTAAGAATCCCCGGAGGCGATCGCGCTACCACTCCCAACGACAACTGGCCCTGGTAACCTATAACGCGTGCACACTGAGGACAGACGAGAAGCTGCTCGAGCTGGAGGAAGAATTGAGCAGGTTACACTGGGACATAGTGGGTTTATCGGAAGTCCGTAGAGAGGGCGAGGACACGATAACTCTGAAGTCCGGCAACCTGCTCTTCTACCGGGAGGGTGACCAAAAGTCCCAAGGTGGTGTTGGGTTTCTCGTCCACAAGTCCCTCGTTAACAACATCGTAACCATCGAGAGTGTGTCGAGCAGGGTGATATACCTTATACTCAGAATAACCGAGAGGTATTCGCTGAAGGTCATACAGGTATATGCACCGACCTCGAAACACCCCGATGAAGAGGTGGAGGAAATGTATGAGGACGTAAGTAGAGCCATACATACTTCCAAAACCTATTTTACTGTTGTTATGGGGGACTTCAATGCAAAACTCGGCAGTCGTGGCGAAGATGAGTTGAAAGTGGGACCTTTTGGATATGGTCAAAGGAACGCCAGGGGACATAGGCTGGCCGACTTTCTGGAGAAGGAGGGACTCTTTGCGATGAACTCTTTCTTCCAGAAGCCGCCTCAAAGGAAATGGACCTGGTTGAGTCCGGATGGCACCACAAGAAATGAGATAGACTTTATCATGACCACCAAGAGACGGTTATTCAGTGATGTCTCCGTGATCAACAGGGTAAAGACCGGTAGTGATCACCGAATGGTTCGAGGCACATTGAATATAAATGTCAAATTGGAAAGGTCCCGCCTGATGAAGTCTACGCTCCGACCTACTCTTGACCATATCCAAAATCCCGAGAGCTTTCAACTCGAGTTGTCAAATCGCTTTGATTGCCTAGAGAGTTGCGTTTCAGTTGACGAAATAAACAACGGGTTTGTGGAAACTGTCCAAACGGTCGGGTCAAAGTTTTTTAGGCCTGGCCGTAAAAATAGACCTCAAAAACTCTCGGTCAACACTCTCGACCTCATGGCAAAACGTCGATCTATGGCACTGCAGACCTCCGATAATGCTGAAAACTACAGGCTGCTCAATAGACGAATATGGAAGTCCTTGCGACACGACATTCGTGCCTTTAACACGAACAGTGTTAAAGAGACGATAGAGCGGAACCAAGGCTCCAAAGTGTTTGCAAGGGACATGTCTATTGGGCAAAGCCAGTTGACGAAGCTTAAGACGGAGGACGGCAGTGTAGCGTCGACGAAAGCAGAGGTTTCGAGGGAGATCGAGAAGTTCTATAGGCAGTTGTACACCTCAGTTGCCAAACCCGTTGATAGCTCGGCCAGAGACCCAAGAGCTACCCTGACCCGACACTACACTGAAGACATCCCGGACATCAGCCTTTATGAGATTAGGATGGCCCTGGACCTAATAAAAATTACAACAATGAAATTAACAGTGAGATAGATAAAATAAGTAATTGGCTGACACAAAACAATTTAATTATAAACACGAAAAAAACAAATTTCATTCAATTTTTCAACAAAAACGCTAAACCACAGCAACTATCCGTACACCATCGGAATGATGTCATAGCAGAAACCGCGTCTACGACTTTTCTTGGTATAGTAATGGATTCGGGGCTAACGTGGCACCACCATATTGACATGATATGCCAGAAGATGAATAGATTTGTATATGCTCTATACCGCCTATCACAATTGGCGAATCAAAACACAGCGCTAATGGCATATCATGGATATATGGGTTCTCTGCTGAGGTACGGACTGATTATGTGGGGAAATTCAACAACCATTAATCGAGTCTTCATTTTGCAGAAGAAGTGTATAAGATCCATTTGTGGCGTCGGACAGCTGGAATCATGCAGACCTCTCTTTAAGCAAATGAATATACTCGCGCTACCATCCTTATATATTTTCGAAACTCTATTGTTTGCAAAGAAGAACATCAATCTTTTTACAAAAAAACGAGAGGACTGCAATTTTAATACAAGGTACCCACACAAATTAACAATCCCACCAGCAAGTACAACCTGTTTTGGCAAAAATAGTTACAGCATGTGCGTCAGGTTGTTTAACTTACTTCCGGATTGGATCCAAACTCTGCCATTAGTTGTTTTTAAAAGAATTGTATTCAGAATCTTGGCAGAGAAATGTTTTTATAGCGTCGATGAATTTATGCAATTTTGTCGTAATAGTTGCCTCAAAAAATTATATAATGACTTCTTCCCAAGAATTGACATTGATGCTTTGTGACTTTGTTAAAATCTGACTACAGAATATAAGGATTTATGGATTTGACTGATACCCTATTTATGTATAATGGACAGACATTTGTTTATTTATTTTTTGTTTAATGAACTGACATTCTGTTTTTGTATAATTGCTTGGAATTGAATTGTAATTGAATTGAAATTATTCTAAATGTACTTACTTCAATCGAATATTAAGCGTTTAATGTTTTATTAACTTTTAAGTCAAATGCATGACGATATCATAACATTTGTATATCGATAGACCGATTAAACATGTATGCACGATACCTAAAAATAAGAACCAAAAATGTACCATGTTTACACAAATAAATATCTTTATCTTTATCTTTACCTGAAACAGCTTAAAAACAACAAAGCACCTGGCGAGGACGGAATCACAGCAGAACTTCTGAAAGCGGGTGGAACACCGGTACTCAAAGTCCTTCAGAAGCTTTTTAATTCCGTGCTGCTAGAGGGCATCACACCTGACGCATGGAACAGGAGTGTGGTGGTGTTGTTCTTCAAAAAAGGAGACAAAACTTTATTGAAGAACTATAGACCCATCTCACTCCTGAGCCATGTCTACAAGCTGTTCTCAAGGGTCATCACGAATCGTCTCGCACGTAGGTTTGATGACTTCCAGCCTCCCGAACAAGCCGGATTCCGAAAAGGCTACAGTACCCTAGACCACATCCATACGCTTAGGCAAATTATACAGAAGTCAGAGGAGTATAATATGCCTCTATGCTTAGCGTTTGTGGACTATGAGAAGGCCTTTGATTCGATCGAAACTTGGGCGGTGCTTCGGTCTCTTCAGCGGTGCCACATAGACTATAGGTATATAGAGGTGTTAAAGTGTCTGTATAACAACGCCACTATGTCGGTCCGAGTACAGGAACAGAATACGAGGGCGATTCCACTGCGAAGAGGTGTAAGACAGGGAGACGTTATATCTCCGAAACTGTTTACAGCGGCACTGGAAGACGCCTTCAAGCTCCTGGAATGGGAAGGATTCGGCATCAACGTCAATGGCGAATACATCACACACCTCCGGTTTGCCGATGATATAGTCGTTGTGGCAAAGACGCTGGATGATCTGGGCATTATGCTCGAAGACCTTGACCGAGTATCCCAACAAGTGGGTCTTAAAATGAACATGGAAAAGACGAAAATTATGTCGAACTCCCGTGTTGTACCCACTCCGGTATCTGTTGGGAACTCAATTCTTGAAGTTGTTGACGAGTACGTCTACCTGGGACAAGTAATCCAATTAGGTAGGTCCAACTTTGAGAAAGAGGTCAATCGACGAATCCAACTCGGCTGGGCAGCGTTCGGGAAGCTGCGTAAGAGCGTCTTCTCGTCTCAATTACCTCAGTGTCTGAAGACGAAAGTCTTCAACCAGTGTGTGTTACCAGTGATGACATACGGATCCGAAACGTGGTCTCTAACTATGGGCATCATAAAGAAGCTCAAAATCACACAACGAGCGTTGGAGAGGGCTATGCTCGGTGTTTCTCTACGAGATCGAATCAGAAACGAGGAGATACGTAGAAGAACTAAGGTAACGGACATAGCCCTGCGAATCAGTAAGCTCAAGTGGCAGTGGGCAGGGCACATAGCGCGAAGAACTGATGGCCGTTGGGGCAGAAAAGTCCTAGATTGGAGACCCTTCGACCAAAGGCGCAGCGTAGGACGTCCACCGACAAGATGGACAGACGACCTTGTAAAGATCGCAGGATCGCACTGGATGCAGACCGCTCACAACCGGTCGTTGTGGAAAGCCATGGGGGAGGCCTATGTTCAGCAGTGGACGTCCTTCGGCTGATAATGATGATGAAGCAAAACAATATTCTGTAATTAGTTAATTTACGAGAAAGTTTTTATACTTACATTTATAGGTCATTCAACCAAGAAAACCTCACAGCCCGCATTAACCCCGTAAATCATCAGATAATGCTTTTTATCTTCGAACTAAAAGCTTTGAAAGCTCTCCATATGAGGAATAGTGGAATTAGCAGTTACTTAGCCATTTGTCGATGTATGGAAACGGTCCAAATAGGAACAACCGCTACATTTAGGAATGAAGTATAAATCTGCGGTGGTAAGTAATATTTTAAGTGTTTCCGCTAATTTTGTGGTAGTTTGGAACAATCACTGAAATCGTTGTGTCGTCAAAAATAGATTGATATATGAAAAACCCAAATAAGAGTACATGCTACTCATTAATTGTTACGTTAGCATAATATTGGAATACGTACAGCTTTTTCATGACTATGTAAAAGACATTATAGACTCGACTTTTGAAACGAAAATAATAATTGTCGTCGTGGAAAAGTCTGAAAAACTGCGCTATTCCGGAAATACAAAGTAACAGGTATTACGCAATCAATCGATTAGAAATTCACTTCTTACTTGCTTTTGCAATTAGTTATTTAGGTTATTTAGTCATTAATGTATCAATTAAAGTTTGTTACTTAAATTCTAATTCTAATTCGTTTATGCCACTGAATAGATAAATAAGGTTTATGCCATTAAGTGTATGTACTTACAATAGGTCTTAAAAATAAGTTTAGAGCTTTATTCTTAATGTCCCTGTTGGGTATTGCAACATTTAGTTAGATCTCAACTCATCGTCAAAATAAGCTCTCTACGGCGAGTATTACATTGCTTGTTTGCTCATTTTCCACATTTCCTAATAGCCTCCAACTTCCTACCCAAACCTTCTTCCTCACGTAACCACAGCGGGCTGTAAATAAGCGCGTTTTAGCTGCGCGGGCGCCGCTAAGACGCGTTGCGACGCAGTAAATCGCAATTGTGGAAAATTAGCGCGTAGTAAGGAGATCGACGCTTTCAGTCTGCTGTCGTAGAGTTAGGAAAGTTTAGATACGAACTGACCAAATACTGCACTTGTGTACCATTTCTAACACCTACATTACAAACATCTCGAGATATGCTGCTTGTAATGAAACTAGGTTTTTTTTTCTACTTAAACTACCTTTTAATGTTAATGATATGGGTGCGTATTGCGATGTTGCTTTGACAGTCAAGCAGCTCTGCTTTTGAACGGATTAGCGAATTCGTGCTACGATTTCACAGCACTACACGAGTAGGTGAAATAAAAATACTTTTCATTTTTCTTAAGTTTGATCACAATGCCAATAAGGGCGACTCAACCAGTTGAGTGGAAATTAAACTGCCTGGAACTTGAATGGACTAAAGCAATACGTCCTCGCTGTTCTATCCATAAATAGTTTTAAATAAATACAGTATGTGCCACGATGCGACTTCTGACATGTATTCGGCGTGTCATATTTTGTGACATATGATTTTAGGTATGGTTCAGTTGACTTACTACCGTATTTACAGGCGTTTGTCGTCTAACTAAACGGTTACTAAATAAAAGTCTTATGACACTATGTTAATACGCAGACGTTTTTAAATTTTGTTTGAACATTCCTTATTTGCTAAGTCCTTTTGCACTGTTATATATAGCTTGTCTTCAACGGTTTAAACAAGTACATCCTGGTTGCCATAAATTCACTATATCTTTTCCATTCCGCTGGGCTGTCTATCCGTTCCTAACTCTATCAGATTGGCTTTTAACACATCCAGACACATTTACCGCTGTTGTAACATATACTTATTTGTGCTCCATAGACTAAGTGTTTCTTCTTAAGAAAGAATAATAAAAAAAGAATCACTTCCGTTTCCGTTCCTCAGAGTGGGCAGCCTTTCGTTAGTAACTGTTTGGACAGGAGTGAGGATGTTAGAGTAAGTAGGTACGGTAGAATAATTAGAAAGCCAACTAGGTTTATGTAAAGTTGGTAGGGAATACTGAAAAGGGAAGATGTAACATATACTTATTTGTGCTCCATAGACTAAGTGTTTCTTCTTAAGAAAGAATAATAAAAAAAGAATCACTTCCGTTTCCGCAAGCAAGATGTAGTTTAATTTATAACAGCTGTCACCCATAGTTACAACACTAGCTTATCTCAACGGGAACCATTATCTTCACTTACCCTTAGAACACATAAGGAAGAGAAAAATAATCACAAGTTAGTAGGAATGATTTGCTTTCTTTGTTCAATGGAGCCAGAGTAAAATATTTTGGTAAGTATATTTTAGTGCCTCAACTCTAAGTACCGACCCATTTTTTTAAGTTAAATTAGTTCATAATGTAAATAGGTATGTACTTTTAATAAATATGAAGTGCATTTATAAACTTTTACATAAACCAACCTTTGGTTTAGCTTTTTATAATAACTACTTATGACACGTAACTAAAGGCCGAAGAACTTGTTACTTGCCTAATGCAACAATTAAAATATTCCTTTTTAATGAGTAAAAAGTAATATAAATTGCACTTGTAAAAAGCAACTGTGACTCTGTGACAGACGAAGAATTGAACCCCGTGTCTTACGCTATCCGGGCGTATGCCTATAGTAAAAAGTAATCAATCACCATCATCATCAATTAAATTAACAAAACAGCCAACTCCAACTTAAACCGTTATCGAAACAAGCGATCATTATCGCGTGTTGAACAAACTAATTAAACAAGTAGCATCGCCTTAACATTAAGTGGACGTCAAACAAAGCCAATTTGTTTCCACCCCCCACCCCCCTCCCTAAGGGTTGTTACACACAAGCGGCAGGCATTTTAATCGGCTGGGACGGGCGGTAAAATCGAATATTATGTTTTTGTACATTCTCATAGATAATGTCTAAAAAGTCAAGGATAAGCTGATAGGGAGCGATATACTAGCTAGGTCATGGTAGTCACTAGAAATAAAATAAAAAGGTAAAATTACGTAATTCTTGCTTGAGTAAAGACATTTCAAGAAAAAAAAACTAAAATTGACACCTTGTATGTTAATGGTTTTTGGACTACTCATTTATTCATTTTTATCAGTTTTTTTGCATTGTGTTTCTGAAGCTCTTCTGTCAAAATTTAAGCAACGTTACTCATGTTTTTGTTCCATAAGACTTTTAAATCCAACCAATAATTCAAAATAATTGCAAGGCTCATACTCGTACTTGCATCTCGCTGTACTGAAAAAATCTGTACTGGACTACTTCAGAAACTTACTGCAGAAGATGGCCCGTATAGTTTTTATTTTAAATACACGTGTTTATTGTAATTTTATGTATGGCAAAAAATTACAATAAATATAATGAACAGAAAAGAACGATTAAAAGCCGATGATTTATTATCAAGTAGAATCAACACTCAAAAGTCAGTGTCTAGTGTTTTTAACGACTTCGGATAGGAGGAGGTTCGCTAGGGAAATCAGGGGCAACCCCAAAATATTGTAAGCCGGTGTGGCAAAGCTCTTATTTAAATTGTTAAATTTGCTACATTTGTACTGATTATAAGATATCATAGACTACATTTACTTTTGTTACATGTACTGTATGGTTACTTAAAAAAAATACAGAGCGTCACCTCAGCTTCAGGCTGCGTGAGGACGCAACGCATCGTCATCGCTCGTGTGTAATCGCCCTAAGGGGGGCTAAGTGCCAGTTAATTGGTAGGATTTAGGGAGCGGTCGCTCCTAATGTTTCTAGATTTCGTCTTGCCAGTTTGAAAATATGGGATTAGTTGATGTTAGTTGGATGGCTGTTTCGTACGAACAGATTGGAACTATGTTAAGTGGTGGCGTGGTAAGATGTAAATACATTATAAGTTGGGAGTAATTATTTTACTAAAAAATCGTATTCTGCTTCAAGCAATAACAAAAGTCGTTAATAATTTAAATAATACATCGATTTTCATCTATAAATAAAACTAGCAATGATATTATATTATTGAAATTTAGGATGTTGTTGGTGACGATGAACTTGTAGACATAAACATACGTAAAATAGTTAAAAATAACACTAAAAAGCTAAAAACTACATTATAAAAGAAACAAAAAGATCTCTCCGGCGGGGAATCGAACCCCGGTCTCCCGCGTGACAGGCGGGGATACTGACCACTATACTACCGAAGACCTTATCAACACGTGCAAATTTTATGATCAAATTTTGGCTATGCGGTGACGTGTGATAAGAAAAGTAGGTAATTTGATAAAAGGTTTTTTTTATATGACATGCTGATTTTTGCGAGTTCTATTTCTATAACAAACAAGCGATAAAGTATAATTAGATAACGAATTAATACAAATAGCATTTTACAAAAAGTTTTTCAAATGTTATATTACTATAAATAATTATTATATAACCTAAACAGATCTCCATTTAAATTTTAATATTTATTTATTTTATTTTTAGGGATTACAAACAAACGTGTTACAAAAATTACTTAAAAAAATATACAATAAACTTATAATCTATGAGTGATAACACATCCCACCACGTAATCCACGTATGCATTGGACTTGCCTAGTATTTTTAAATAAACCAATATGTAGGTAGTGTAACCACGGTCGCGGTCTCTAGCGCCTGACCACCTAAAGAGTCAAAATCACTTGCATCTCGCGTCGTCATTAGTTTGAAGTAACGACCGTTTTTAACCTGATGCAAAAAGAGAGGGGTGTTATTATTAGTTTAACTTGTGTATCTGTAGTGGTATCCTAAACTGGCTCTCAAACGAATGAACCGGTTTTCGTTTTTTTTTATGTCATAGAAAATTTAATTCCAAGTGTTCTTTGCCATGTTTTCTAAAAATCTGTTCGGGCTTTTTTGTTAAAGGTTTTTTTATATTGTCGTGTGTACAAGCGATGATCGTTGAAATGTGGTTAGGCACGAGAGTCCTCGGCTTGTTATCGTCTGGGTACAAGTATTAGGCAGTTTCGAGAATGACTTCACTTATAATCTAAACAACTTTGTTGTTAATTGGCCCAGAGCAATTAGGGACGAAATGTACAGTCATTAGGGATCTGTTGTTTCACTAGTTATTAGTTATAACAACTTAATCGAGTTTCATGGAGGTATAATGGTTGATAATTCAGATTCACTCCATGAAGTTCAATGCAAATGCTAGAAGCAAGTGGTCTTAACACGTTCCGGGACACTATTTCAGACACAATAGATGTTTTATTGTTTTCACGCCTGTAGGCGTTCACTGTCCCGGAACGTGTTAAGCGATCCGATTCGGGAACATTTCGTTAACTTTCGGAAGAAAGAAAACTATAAGTTATTAAATACTAGCGGTCCCCGAGACTGCATCCGCTAGTTTTGAGTTTGTTCCCTCCCCTCCCGTGGCAGCGTTATGTTTTATAGCCTAAAGCCTTCCCCGATAAATAAGCTATCCAAAAGTAGAAGCTCAAAATCACACAACGAGAGATGGAGAGGGCTATGCTCGGTGTTTCTTTACGAGATCGAATCAGAAACGAGGAGATACGTAGAATAACTAAGGTAACGGACATAGCCCTGCGAATCAGTAAGCTCAAGGGGCAGTGGGCAGGGCACATAGCGCGTAGAACTGATGGCCGATGGGGCAGAAAAGTCCTAGATTGGAGACCCTTCGACCAAAGGCGCAGCGTAGGACGTCCACCGACAAGACAGACGACCTTGTAAAGATCGCAGGATCGCACTGGATGCAGACCGCTCACAGCCGGTCCTTGTGGAAAGCCGTGGGGGAGGCCTATGTTCAGCAGTGGACGTCATTTGGCTGATAATGATGATGATGATGACACAAAAATATTTTTTTTTAATCGGTCAAGAGTTCCTGAGATATCTAAGCGCGTTCAAAGAAACAAACTTTTCATCTTTAATAGAAGTATGGATATAATCAGCGTAAGGTGAATATCTTTGCAATATTTGGTACAAACGCATTAATGTTAGATCGTCAAGTAGGTAACCCTCCCCAACAAATGTCAATAACGATTTAATATTAAACTTTTCCTACATAAAACACTCGTTTATTAAAATAAAGTTAAATTTATTGAAATAATAAACATTTCGTGAACTTTTTTAATCGAAAACTTGGGGTTTCATTCGTTCGGTGGACAATTTATTGTTTTTAATTCAGGTGGCGCGATAAAGAGGTGTAAGCGAGTACGCGGACAATCACTAGTGAGCTATAAAATTAATGTTTAGGTGTTGCACTGTGCTTGGCGGTAGGGGTGGGTATATGTTATCGACGTAAAACTTAGGATTTAAATCGATAAAATGAAGAAATAGTTTATTGATAATTTAACTACTATATTAAAAGTGCTACTAAGAGAGAAAGGTAATAATAAAATAAAATGCGTTTATTGCTTCCCATACAAAAAAGAACTTATTTCTATCACAAATTTCTTAAAACTATAGCTAAAACTAGGAGAGCAAATGGATGAAATTATCTTTTAGTTTAGTTAATTTTTTTTGTATTTGTGAATAAATTTATCAGACCACTTTTATTAAATAAAGAGAGAGAGATATCTTATCCATTTGTTGCCATAAAAATTCTAGTTTTCTTCACAAGGTTTTTTCCATACTTGTTTGTTGGATGTTCTTTGGATTTGATTTTTTACCATTTTTTACGCTCTTCCGCCAATCCCTTGACCACTTGACGATACAAAAATGATGTTATCACCTTATTTGTAGGCACTGAAATAGGGCTCAATGTTGCAATGTTTAAACCTTACAGTTTTAATTTTCGTGAAATTTTGTAAATAAGGAGTTTCGGAGGAAAAAAATCGATCTAACTAGATTTCATTTTCAGAAAATGATATTTTTTGTAGGCACTGAAATAGGGCTCAATGTTGCAATGTTGAAACATTATAGTGTTATTACGCCCTTTCCTTTTCTTATCGACACAACCTTGATTTCCCCCGTCTCTATCCCTATTTCCTGGCGTCCGTTAATTCTACAAGTTTTCCAATAGCCCCCGATACACCTGTGCTACCATGTTTATTGTATTTCACCTTTCATTTCTCACGTATCCTTCTAAATTCACCCTAATCACCATTGCGTAAGGTCCAACCTGATTGCAGGAAATGAACCGGTTTATTTACCTTTTTCGTGGTGGTATTATTGGGTTGATATTTACAAGGGTTTCAAGAAATTACAACATTGTGTTGTTTGACATATATTGAGTAACTAGTTGGAGATTAAAAACAAAAACAAGTAATAGAGAGAGATACATTTATAAAGCAAAAAATAACGAAGTCATAAAATCATGAAAATTGAACTTAACACCATTGCACTACTATTTACTAGCGTAAAAAGGCTCCTAATGCCAATACGATTTTAATCAAGGTCAGAATGCCTTTTTTCATAACTATTGGTTAATAATTTTTTCTTCAGAGCACACAATCGTAAATATTCAACAGCCGGTACCGACATTTAACCATTAGATGATTTAACAATCGATCACGCAACTGGGCCTTATAGAACGTTTTTGACACTACTTAAAAAGTGTTTAAGAAAATCCTTACCACAAATCAGTAGTTTTCAGGAGTTCATCAATGATATTATGCAAATGAAAATAATGTAGAGAGAGAGGTCTGCGTACTTAGTAACGTCTGTATGCTCAATAAATCGAGGAAAGTTATTAAAAAAAACGTTTAAATGTGTTCAATACAGAATCGTAAACAGTTTCTTATAAAATTAAATAAGCCTCGCTACATTAAATTGATAGAATAACTCGATAAACGCTTTCATTACGCGAATGTTTCTAAACTGACACTAAATCGAGCATTATAATTCCATTTAATTTATTTAATAATACGGTTAAACTGATGCATTGTCAATACTTGGGGTATGGCACCCCAAATAATACAATTAGGGGACCCTCCATATCACAGGGCAAGGATGATTTCATTTAGTTTGTTTAGTGATATTAAGGCGATTGATTTGATTTACTGCTCGTTTTTGGAGATTAAAAACTAACTGCTCAGATGGTGATGTTTGTTTGCAAATAGTTTGAACTAAATATGAAGAATTAAGGCAACGGATATAGCCCTACGAATCAGTAAGCTCAAGTGGCAGTGGAAAGGGCACATAGCGCGTAGAACTGATGGCCGATGGGGCAGAAAAGTTCTAGATTGTTGATTGAGAGACCCTTCGACCAAAAGCGCAGCGTAGGACGTCCACCGACAAGATGGACAAACTACCTTGTAAAGATCGCAGGATCACACTGGATGCAGACCGCTCACAACCGGTCGTTTTGGAAAGCCGTTCAGCAGTGGACGTCCTTTGGCTGATAATGATGATGATGAAATATGCTGATATTGAAAGTCGAAACGATGCCATTAAACTAATATTGCCTGTTCTATTAAAATACAAAAGAACTTCTATTAACGAAATGTTGATTCGTCACAAGCAACTGCTAGATCTCGATAAAATCGATTGAAAATAGGTACCGTTAAACATACAAAGATAGTACCTCTGCAATAAATAAGTGACGAGACCAATAAAAACAGAAATCCTTAATGCCTGTTTCACAATGTCTTAATAAGTTCATGTAAAATGGCCTGTAGGCCTCTACATTGCATTAGCCAATGCGATCATATTATGAGCTTTGCTCAGTAAAAGGAAGTAACTCTGGTGAACAAAAATATATTTATGTCTGTTTCACAATGTCCAGATAAGTTTCGGTTAGTGACATCTCCAAGATACGTACTTACTTCATACGAAACGTGAAGTTCTTTACATGAGTATACCATTATAGCGTAGCTACTTACCTACTTCATACGAAACGTGACGTTCTTTATAATATGTTTATACCATTATTGGGTAGTGCTTACTTCGATATTGTGAAATATGCCCTAAAAGGATCGACCTCGAGTGATGCATATTCAAAATTCTCAGTCCCACCAAAACCATAGTCACCCTAACTCAACAAACAGTCGTAACATCCTACACTATCAGTTTCCAATATAAAATGTTCACATGAAATATTGTGTACAAAATGGGAACTCGTAAATTCATGGAAGTTCCATTCATTGAAGAGGCACGTCCGCTCGTTGCAAAGTCTGAAAATCGTCTGGACGCTGCAAAAACACGTGGGCGCTCGGGTGGGGAGGGGCGTGGCTTAGGTTTTTAAGCCAATGGGAGCACAGCATTCGTTTTATGTCTCTATCGTCCGAGTAGGGTGTCCCTCTCAGATCTGTAGATTACGGTAGTCGATTCTTCATTTCTGTAGCTTGAGCTGAATCAATTTTTTTATTGGCGTTTAAGTTTGAAGCTTGCGAATATGCGAGGTGGTTCTGTGGGGATGAATTAAATGTTGGCGTTTCCATGCCATGTTGTATTGCTTTGGACTTATTTAACAGAGCCTTTTCTAACGCTTATTAATGTTGTGTGCTATACATTTGCTTTGTGTGTGCTAAAGTACCTACTGTAGTAAAGATTTAAAGTATAATACGCCTGGATGTTTTTATCGAGTTGGACAGAAAATATTTTTTTATTGTTGTTCTGTAACGTAATCCTTAAATTAAATTAAAGTACTTACAAAAGTAATTGGTAATTTGTCGCAATAATTTAATCCTCTTTTAAATTAAATGTTGGCCGATTAATCAAAATTACATTTGGTTAATCCCTCACCTTGCCACATGGAAACGTACTTTATGAACTTATTTTAAGGTTTAAATTCATTTGGCAAGTGGTAACAAAAGTTGTCCATATCATAAGCTTATAATAGACCGGTGATAAAATCGGGACAAAGCAAAGGTGTCCCTAATTGATGTTGGGATGAATGGCCAGCGTACCCTTTGTAGGGAGAGAGAAGGGTGCGGCCCCACTGCGAGTGAGCGAGCGATGCTCTTTAGTTGTATAATTAATATTTCTGATAGTTTCTTTTAATTCTGCATCGAGTAGTGGTAGTGCACGTTCTAAGTATTGGTTTCATGAACCATAGATTTTCTTTAATTTGTGAGATTAAAATCATATTTTTTCATACCAACGTCGTTATTTAAGGCGTGAAAAGCCATAAGCAAATACAGATAGGTACAAATACGATTTAAGGATTACATGTTGGATTGTTAAAAAAATGTTTTAAACTTGCTCATCTAAGCCTACATAGGCACGTTAGAATTCTTGTTCTCTACATAAATATTAAAATATAATTTTAGACTCATATTTTTTTTATCTCATCATCGGTTTTGCAGCGCTTTAAGGTATTAAGTATTAAAGGTAATACTTACGGATTCAAAGGTTCCTTTGTAGTCTTAACCGACAGCGAGGTATGAATAAACGACTGGGTGGGAGATAAGATAAGATACGATAACTTTTGATTGCACAACCCATGGATTATTCACAAATTCGTTCAAAGGAAATTTACAATTTAGATTTACTAAGCAACTAATAGTAGGTAATCATGTTATTGGTGCTCATTTAAGCAACAAGTTCGTAGGTCATTTGTTAAATTATAATAATTTTATTTGCATACCTACTCTCGCTGCTACTGAGGCTCCACCTCATCCCGTAGTGCGGTATTATGTCACATCCGGCCGGTACAAATCGTTTACCCGACTGCGTCAACAGAAGGGAGTAATTGATACCGTCAATGGTTTTTGACTTTTGTGCGGCGAACATAAGTTGATAAGCGCTTGACGTACCGAAGGGTGGTTTTAGGGATCGAATATTGAATTTTAATTGAAAAAATGATTTTGAAAAAATAATAAAAGAACTTTTAATAATACTTACGTGGTGGTTTGTTTGTTTAGATATTTAATGACCACTTTTAAACAATTTTCTAAAGATATAATTATGGGCTGCTACGTTGTAATTTCTCCATTATAAAATTCCTCCATATGGGTTTCCATCGACACGCTAAGAAGAAGATATAATTATGGCACGCAGAATCCTAGTTAATATAGAGCTATGTGCACTTATAATGTAGCTACTAGTAAAATTATGACTAATACTAGCTTTTGCCCGCGACTTCGTTCGCGTGGACTTCAGGTTCGTCCCGTCTAGTAGCGCAAAAAATGTGTTTTTTTACGACCTCACATTAGAAACCTCAAAAATTTTAGCCTATATGTTATTCTGATGTATAAGCTATATTGTGGTAAAGTTTCATTCAAATCCATTCAGTAGTTTTTACGTGAAAGAGTAACAAACATCCATACATCCATACATCCATACATCCATACTTACAAACTTTCGCCTTTATAATAGTAGTAGGATTATTATTGTTGTCATTAAGTGATCATTATAAAATTATAATAAAAATATATTTATTTTGGGAAATGCACTAAATATGAGTCATTAGTATGTACGCCATAAAGTTTCACCCCCAAAATCACAAATCAATTCTAATTAAATTATTTTTATTGATCGAAAATATAAATCAATAAGAACTTCCCTAATAAATAGACCATATCAACGAGCCACCAAAAAAAAGTTACAAAAAAGGTATAAACGTTGTGGTCATATTTTTCCACCATTAATAGTTCTTAGGGCGTTTTTTTAAAGGCGATGGTCATTTTTGTATGGCACAGGACTTATGAATGGACCGGATACCAGTTTCTTTAATTGATTTTGGTGTTTTGATGGGATATAAATGTCTGAATGGATGGTCATTTCCTACGGATTTTAAGGGATTTTGAAACTAGTTTGGGCGTGAAGGGATGTTATCTTGATTTCTGTAACGTGTTTTTGATTCAGATATAATTTTCAAGGGCATAGTGAGAGCGAGATGATTGTGTGCTGATAATATTGTAGAGGTAGTAATGTATTTGGTAGATTATATGATAGTAGAGCAGGTAGAGTACATAAGGGGAACACAAATCAAATTAGCATACCAATCTTAGCTATCGTGAAAAGAGTGGCATTGCTACTCCAAAGTTGAAACATTACTCTTTGTTCACACCAAATTAACAAAATGACACAATTATATAATATTATTTAATTCAATTATTTTAATAAGGAGTGATTGCTGTTAATTTTCACATAATTCATGTATTTATTTAAAAAGAAAAAAAGCTGTTTTATTATTACAAGATGAAATAAGAAACCCAAAATTGCGCACGGGCGGGACTCGAACCAGCATCTTCATCTTGTAATTCATTCATTTTTCATCTTGTAATAATAAAATATGACACTGTGAGTGTAAAAAAAATATTCTAAACCAATGAAAAGCTGTTTAAATACTAGTTAAATTGCCTCATCAGTGTAATATTTATTAATTTTTCATTTATTGAAAAAGTAAATAAAAGTTATTGACTCTCACATGTTGCTCAATTCATCAAACATCCAACTAATACTTGTATGTGGTAATGGAGCATAAAATCTACAGCACCTGAAGACCCCAGCAGATGTTCTAATTCAATGGGTGTTCCGTTACCTTCCGATTTCGAGAGCCATTCACATAGTTGCCAATTAATAAAATATTTGTCACATAAATTATACGACGACAAACGATCCAGCCATTATTGCCATTATCGTTTCAAAATAAACTGCCCGTATTATATCGCATAATAGTTTTTAGCGGAGGGGGGCGCGGGGGTACCGCAAAAACTGCACCCGACTTAATTATAAAGAGACAAGAAGCGCCATCAAATACCGATTCGTTAAATCTACGCTCTCGTGTTAACACCGCGAGTGTTCTGTCTCTATTTAATCCATACATGAGTAAAAGAGAGGAGTGTAGTTCTGTGGGCGCGGATTGGCATTGGGCGGCGTCACCGATATAAGGTTTAGATTGACTGGGCGTTCTCTATTCACTTTTTTTTTGTTTGCGCCCAGGAGCGGAATTTTCATTTGGTGTCGCGTCGCGGGAGTGATCGAACGTTTGTCGTTCGAAATTCAAAAATGTTTTAATTTTTTACCGTGTGTTTGGGTTCGGATAGTGACTTTAAAGATAAAGATGTCTGAATTGCGTGGTTCTCCTCCTATGGCGAGGGGTTTGGAGAGTGGCTTCGGGGCGCCGTTGGCGGCGTTGAGTTCTTTGGCGGAGGCGCCACCTCCAGCCCCTAATCCTCACGGGATCGACCATATATTGTCGAGGCCAGCGGTGGGGTCTAATGTTGGAGCTGGTCTGTTAACCCCGAGGCTGTCGTTGGCGGCTGCAGCGGCAGGAATGGCGCACTATCTTCAGCATAAACCGCTCTACTGGCCAGGGTTCCAGGGATTGGTTTCAAATCCGATGGCGTGGAGAGACCGGCTGCAGTCAAGTGAGTATTTTAATTTTAACTCTTTAGCTGTTCCCATTTGTTGGTGGACTGTGGGAGGCGTTTTTTAATATTAGCAGTATTGTTTATAAGGTTTGAAATGAGTAGGTATTACAAAATGGTACATAACCTTTACTTGTGATAAACGTATATTCTGTAAATAATTAAATTATGCAAATATTTATAAGTTAAATATTATTTAATTAAAATATTAAGGCTGTAAGCAAAAGACATCAACGAGTTAGTTTTTGTTGTTTTCTTATCTCATACCTACCTACTTTTTTTGAAATGAAAAATCAAATATTTTTTGACGGATTTTATGCCTTGTGGATATAAATTAAGAGACAAAATTAAAAATAATTAAGGGTATTGAATCTTTAATTTCCTTACAATCTCAAGGAATCGAAATAAATAAATATGCGCCAGACAACATACCCATTGTCTTGGTTTCGAACTAAATAATTTTCTTCCTGTAACTTTATATTACTAACATTACTTTGTAAATTATTTAAACTATTGTTATTCGTGTTAATTATTAATTGAATCAGACAACAATAGATCTAAATAGGGTTAGTAATTATTACAATAAAATAAAAATAAACTAAATACATAAGTTCTCAAAGAAAATTACAAAAGCTCTCACCGTCCGCCCAAGCCGGCCGGCCGCCGTCGGAACAATACTAGGCAGATTTAACTGTATTCATATTTGCAGCTTAATTTACACAACTAGTTAAGGTTTCGGTATTATTTTGAAAATACGTTTATAAAAATAAAAGCTCATACCGCCCACCGATCTGACCAAAAGTAATATATATACAGAAGTTTTTAATTTAATTGTATATTTATATTTTAAATAATAGTAACCTGTTTATAAGTTAAATAAAGTGTAATAAATAAAGGAGTCGGAATAAAAAGATTTAGACAAATTCGTTATGCGCCGCCGACGGATAAAAGCTCATGACATGTACTATTAGGTAGGTACATACTAATATATTGCACTTTTCTTTGATTTATTTGCTTTTTCTCGTACGTTTAATGAATACTTTTTAATATTGTTACGTATTTACTTTCCTTGTTATGATGTGTAATTTTTTTGTAAAATTCAGATGTTTAAAAACTATTATTCCAAAAACAAAATACATAATTTATTTACATAATGGATTTTATTGTTATGTTTTGCTTACTTACATGATTTGGTGCAACTGAAAAGACGCTTTCGAAGTTAAATACTTTTTGTATCGTTATCTAAAACCTTTCATGACTTGGATTCCAAACTTTTATAATTTTCGACTATTTCCAATAAGAAACGTATTGTCATTCCCCTATATTCGTAAATCCAATTAAACGCCGTTATCAAGCCATCGATACCGCCATAATCCGGGCACGTAATGTTATTAAACCCCATCACAATATTACAACTGTAATTCCTGTAATCTACCACTTGAGATACCGATCCTTTGTAATTATTATTTTCTGGGTACGTACAATCAATACTATGATGTAACTTTAAATATAGATGCTTTAGTTTTAGAGTAGGTTTTTAAATAATGTTTTAACCATTGCGCTGTTGTGATTAACCTATTCGCTGCCACGCTTGAGACACAATAGAAATTTAATTGTTATTATCACGCACCGGTGCGTGCTGTGGCATGGAACCAGTTAAAACAAATATTTTGTTCTGTACCTACTGACTTTTAAAACTGCTTATACTTAATTAAATAAGATCAAATGAAAGTAAACCAAGGGATATATTAGGTTCTGCTTAAAATAATGAAAAAAAAATATGTTTATCTATGGCTACAATTTGGAGAATATTGTGTTACGCAAAATATCTTATTCTAAATGACTGAGTTTATATTTTTTAACGTTTTCTAGTTGAACGCTTTCGATGTTATTGAAAAAAAACAGTTTCTTGTTAGCTCTACCTCTCTACGATCTATCACAAATGTGTCAAAATTAATGTAATTACATTAGTTTAATATGTATGTAATGTTAAAAGTAATATAATTTTATAATTTAACAATATTAATACCTAATATATCAAAACTAAATAAGTATTATGAATATTTGTCAAAAATTTAATTGTTAATAAGTTATTGGGAAAATAAAGGCTTATTTAAATTAATTTTGTCACATACCTTACAGGAATCCGACACAAAATTACATTATTAATTAGCTTTATCTTTTGCTACGGTTGAACGGCTATTTTAATAAACGCCATTCGCTTATTAAACTGATATGCGATAAAGGATCATCTAATATTGTGTGATGTACGATTACTATCATTATTCTTGTTGAGGGCTCAGTGAGGATTATTTAGTTTGTAGTTGGAACTAGTAATAAAGTTGATAATTTGTTTCACTCAGTGATTGTACTCAGTGCAATAAGATTTTTTCAACTATACTCACCTAATTCCATTTTTCTTGTTATATAACATATTACAAGCTGTGGCCGTTTCAAAATTTTAAATATAGGCCCTTTCAGTAGGTAACCATTATCAATTCCAAATGGTTTGAATTTATTATAATGACAAATAAATTTATTGTTATTTTCTAACAAAATAAATCGAACCGCAAACAAACGTGTCCAGTCATAGAACTAGTTTTGGTATGGTATTAGGGATTATAACTTTGGATTACTATATCTCTGAGTTAAAGCAATTTAGAGCATGATGACCAAGTCAAGGTTACTATGTGAAGAATAATAGATTAAAATGTTCTGTCTGATAAAAATCTGTAATAGGAGCATTGATATACATTTTGATAGTAATTGATACTCTTTGATCAGTCATATTAAGAGAATTAAAGACTCTTACTTAAAAATTGCCAAAGTATGACAAACTTATAGAACTTAAAAGACATATTTTTTTGAGTTTGGTCACCGTGAAATTGAATCTAAGCTGAGCCACGATCATTAAAAGTACGCAAACCTCTCATAAAACAAAACAATTTAATAACACAAAATAGACAGCTATTATACCCGGACCTTCGTTAGCGAAACAAAACTCCAAATATTAATTGCAGAATCGAACCCTGGTGCAGGACTATTACGTATCTGACAACCTAACTAAATCGCTTTCATATTTCTATTGATAATAATGTCATGAAAGTATTTTATTTTAAGCTCCGAATTAAGCGCCTAGCATTTGACAACGCTACATTCTTGACAGACATCATTAACATTAAATTAAATTTAAGTTCAAAATCTTTATTTTATTAATCTTTATGTTATCACGAGTAGTGCTGAGAGGGAGCCTTTTTGATACACAGTCATGTTTTTTATATTATTATTTTTATTATGTCTGTATTGTTGTGTGTCAATAAATGTTTCTTTCTTTAATTTAAGTCATAAAATGACACTTTAAAACGTCAAATATACAGTGAAAAAAATAAAATAAATGTGCCCTGAAAGGGCCGTTTGATGTCTCCTTATATTTTGGGCCCTACCAGTGCTTCGAGACAAAACACAGACAATTAGGCAAGTGCTGAGAAGAAACGCCGGAACAAACTCAGTCACTACTAGCTGCCGTAAAATCAAAATCATCAAAGGCAAGTACTTACATCAGTCGGTGCAGGCTGGACGGACCACACATTCGTGTCGTTTATATAGTCTTGAACCTTATTTTCGCCTTTAGAAATAAGCATCTTTATAACGTGTTTCTTCTTATCAACCGGCATTTGACAAGATTGTGTGGTATATTATTAAATAATTTTATACAATTTCCCATAAATGAATTACTAGTTTTAACTAATCTAAAGTCAGGAACGACAAGCTTATGTTTATTTATTGTGTTATATGAGTGAATATCGCTCTTCTTCATGAAATTATCTAAATTTAGCGAGCATAGAATATGTTGAGAGAGCAATCGTGCAACATTGATGAGTGAGCGAGTAAGACTTTAAAAGATGCAAGCTGCGACGGGAGGGGAGGGAGGCAACTCAAAACGCGCGGTAGATAAAAACTTATCAGTTCATCCGCCATTTTACATGAAATGCTTCAACCGCTGGCTCCAGTCATTTTGCATTAAGAATCCTCAATCGTTTCTGCCTCACCCTATGGTTGACTGGTAGAGAATGCTTTTAGCATTAAGTCCGCCATTTGTACTTGCTTTTTGTATGTGCAATAAAGAATAAAATAAATAAATAAGAATTGCAATCACACAGCAATCGCTTAGAATAAACTTGCCGGCAAGTTACGGAATAACCTAACTGGACCCGCTGTGACCGTAAAAACCGTATTTAGCACTCGCCCCAAAGAACAGTAGACAATTATTAAAATCCCAAACCGTTACCAGGGTTGTCCAAATCATTAATTAGTTGAGGGCAGACTCGGTGTAGGGTCGCCAGGTTTTGAAAGGACGATAAAGCAAAGAGGATTGAAATATGAGCAGATCCAGACACTTTTGCCTCATTTTTTTTACCTATCGAAACTTTGTTATGATTCCAAGGTTCTCAACTCCTGGGCAAATAATGCAGAATCTGGAACTAGAAAAATAAAAATCGACTTAAAAAAGGAGGTTTATTTTTAGCAAGCAAGCGACATTTAAATCTTACAATTATTTGCGATACTTTTCTCGGTAAGTGCATGTAACTAAATTAAGAGCAATTAAATAAGATAAGCAAGATTTCCGATTACGTAACAAGGGTATTCTTGATATGTTATTATAATTTTATTATTGAAGAAGTAATTTAGGGACATACATTTATTTAAAATAAAAAACTCGGCCCAGTCCTACCAAATTCAAACGCACAGTAACCCTAACTCGAATGAAGTGAGACACATTTTTTTAATTACCCCGCCGGGGTGGGATGTGGGCATGTATGATTGCCCCCCTCCCCCCACCACCACGCCAAATGCTGCATATGTTGGCGGCAATTAAAATTTCAGTTTTTGAATGCAGTTTTTGGAACGTTTCAATAACGACTTTTGTTTTTTTTTGTTTTCGGCCAGTTCTGCGACTGCGTTGTGGGAGTTGATGAAAATAGATTAAAAAACGTATTTATGAGTGGAAAAGTATGGTTGAATTTGTGAACGGTTTTTATCTTAAAGCGGAAAGTACCGGAATTCAAAGACGTTGCTGCAAAATGTCCGTATTTCTTTGCATTTAATAGGCCGTAATGTGACCGATATTTGCAGTTACAGGATCAACCTTAATTTTTTTACACTTTGTATGACGATATTTCTGAGATTTTAGGTGCCGCTTACTACATACATTGAATTTTGTAATGATGTATATTTTGGATCATAGACAGAATGCTATTTACCAAATTAAATAAATAAATAAAAAATATTGACTACATTCACCCTGCTACATAAAACGAATATAATTTTACTTTGTTATTTAATCAACCAAAAAGTGAAGGGTAAAGCCGGCCCAGTGGGTGTCATTTGTTAACCCATCCACGCCCATTGGCACAACACATTTATGAACGGATTAAAAATATTTTATACTAATTAAGTAACAGGTTATAATGTCTTCATTAATTAAACGGAAATGTATTTTGTAAATTGATGATAAACAACTGCTAAAAATATTTTTTACATAAACTACCAGGCAGGAATTGTCTACTAGCATATTCTAATTTTTGGTTTATTTATCTAACCTAAATCTAATTGTTGCATTAAAAAAATACAGGAAAAAATATATCCACATTAAAACTTCAATCTATTTCCTTTTTTGTCGCAAAAGGAAAACAAAACATTAAACAATTCGGCCTAACCATTATTATTATAGGCCGGTCGCGAGAGCAATCTCCGCGCCTAATGAAATTAAATGAAGAAATACGCAACACCGCCGCAGTTTTACGCTTTGTTCGCTAGGGCTGACACTAGCTTGAATAAATCATACATTGAAGCATTAAAATTACTGCTAAATGGTCAAAAATAACAATATAAAACTTCCTGGGTACGTAGGCTCCTTCGATGACTCTGGTTTTGCTTCCACCTTTGGCCAAATAAAAGAAAAAAGGAATTGTTCAAATAAGAAAGAGCTTGGGTTCGTTGGTAGACCGCGGCATCACAAATAAAAAGAATAATAACATTAGGAACAGTATTTTTCAAAGATATCCATAATATTTGATATTTATTTGTCAAAAAACAAAAAAATACAAATACTTATTTTTTATTTTGTTGTATTCATTTGGCTGCATATTTAAGTTTGGCTGTTTATTGTATTTTGATAAGTATATTTGATTTTTATATTCCAAGCAACCATTTCTTATCAATTTATTTCATACTTACTTTTTTTTGTTTAAAGGTACTTGGGATTTCTGTGAGTATTCATTTTCGTTTATAACACATGTCCAAAAAAATACTTGTGTTCACAGTTCAAGCATAGGTAGCCTTAAAAAATGATTTTGAATAGCTCGCTGAGTATATTTTAATCTAGCTTGATTAAATACCTAAATACAAGAAAAGTTTATTGAGGTAGGTAAAAATAAATAAAAAAAATACATTAAAATACGCATTCAAAAAAACCTTTTTTGCCAACCCTGCTGACAACCAAAACGCCGCCATCTTTGTTTTCAGTAGTGTGCTCTCTCTCGGCCAGTGTGAAAATGCCGTAATATTCTCTTTTGATTATGAAAAGGGTGTATTTAAAATCTTTGCTCTTATTTCAAATCTGACTAACAAAGCTTTGATGCTCATTTTGGAGCCCATAGTTAGCGAGATGTTAATTAGTTTAACTCATTTTCAAACAACCTAATATTTCGGCCAAAGGGAATAAAAGGCTAATTACAGCATATTGAGTTAGTCAGTACTTTTGTATCGAAATACAGAATGCACACAGTGGCCGTATTGGAACATCACTAGGAACACATGTCATTTTATTATTTTAAATTCTTATTAGTAATTTTAAAATTTGACAAATATTGTATAAAAGCAATGTTTTCGAAGCGCCATGTCATCAACATAAGTACTTACACACCAACTTCAGTCAATTCATAGGTGCTGACGATCATCTTTCCTCTGTTCACTCCAATACCTTCAGTTAACCACACACAGACCCAAACCTTAAAACCTACGAACATAACTCACAAATCTGTGCAAATACAACGTATCATCAAAACAAATTTCAATTCAACCCCAAAAAGGCTATGGGGTGTCTGATTGCTCGGAACGGCGCTAAGGCGTTTTAATAAAATTACGAGAACCCCATCTCGAGGGTTGATGCATGGAGGATGCGGCGAAATCTGGACAGAATAGCTCAAGTGAAGATTTTTGTGAGATTTTTGGGAATATCAAATTGTAAAGCTAAATAGACACGATAAATAAGAACTATGCAAAAATAGGCACATTTATTCAGCTTTTTAAAAAATACGTATCTTTTAGAAAACTGTAATCATATTTGATTAGGTTAGTAAAATTGCTAACGTGGCTAATGCAAAGCAAAGCATTGAAAATTGGAATGATATTTTTTTTTACATATTTCGAATAGGCTTGAACCTCACAAAGTTACAACATGGTAGGGCTTATATTTTTAAACTTATCTTCTCTAAATTAACTATGCAGTTTTAAAGTGCCAACTAAGTATAATCCAACTTAGATACCAAAACATTGTCCCCACAAAAACTAAGCTAGTTATTAAATTGTTATAGCCGACAGATGTTGAGCAAAAACTACTACGGACGGACAGGCACAGACTATACTTATGTGTATATTTATATAGAAGCGTACATGAGATGTTAGTATGCACGTTAAATAAATAAAGGAAGCTGCTCCTCCTCTGCTTTTCGATGTATTGAAAAGTTGGTAAAAAGGTTGTTAAATGAATAGTTAGATACGGGATTGCTGAACATAATTACTAGTTTTGTTTATATCTACGACTATTTCGACAGGTAGAGAGGCTATATGGCGTCAAATCAGTCACCTGCAAAATTATATTCTCATTTCTAACTCGTAACATTGGCAAGTAGAGAACAACACATTTTGAAAAAAAAAGTCTTAAAAATAAATCTTAAATAGCCTTTCCACAACGAAGAAAATGTTTTCCGCTCTATACTACGACCAATATCAACAAAGAGGTTTATAAATTTTGTAGTAGATACTGGTTTCTTTGATGCTGCCGCTACATTCAATATAGGTTATGAACAAATGTCGCCGGATAGCGCTCTTTCGCGGTCGGCGGGTACAGAATGGGCGCACACTTGCGATTTTTTGAAATTATGACAGACAATTCGTATTATGATTCTTACTTTAGTAACTTGTTCTTTTAAGCCATTAGTTTCCTCAATGGCGTAGAACTTCTTCTAAAGAATTATGTTAGGTAAAATATCTCTGATATTTGTTATTTCCATAAATTTTCTCCAGGTAGACTACGTCGATATAAATATAAATCGATATAAAACGATGCGTTAGCATCTGTCTGTAACTCTTCGCAATGTCAAATATTGTATCAGAAGCGATTTATTTCATCTGTTTTCGAATTATAGACTCTGTAAGTCCCAACTTAATTGTGTTATGTATAGGTTTATGAGCTTACTAACAAAGTATACTCGTAGCTTAAAATTCTTTTCAATTTACTTAAATGAAAAAAAGAAAACTCATAACTGCTAGTTTTCTCTTTAGGAATTGACACCACATGTAAAATATTTATTTCTGAAATTATGTTATTGTAGTATTCTAATCGCAATTTTTTTTGCGATTAATCGCACCGATAAGTCGCTCGTGTGCGCTCACCATCGTTATCTCCAACCAGGTGTGTCGCGTGTCGCCGCCATACGGCGTGATACGGTATCTCGGATCTTGTGCGTAATATTGTTGTAGCACGATTATTACAATACTTCGCCGACGTGTCATGAATGTTGACATGCTGTTCGTGTGTCGACGCCTTTATTTGGTCGTCGATGGGTTAAATTGGAATTGAGATTATGTTATGTTATGAATTGAGGTGAAGTTATTGAGATAACAATCAGTTATTAATATAAAAGATATACTTATTGAGGGTTGTTTAATTAGTGCTAACAAAAACCTTAGCAACTGCATCACGGACGAGTAAAAAATTTTTTTTACTCGTCCGTGTAACTACATATTATATTGAGAAGCGATTTTTAATTCTTTTGATCTACTAAATTCATCACTTCTTGTTACGGTTGAATATAACATTTATCAGGATTTTAGGATATTGCAGCATTTCAAGTCCCTAGAAAATGCAGTCGAACTCTCGTCATTTGTATTTACCTAATACACAGATTAATTTATAATTACTACGTTAGTATCAACTTCATTACTTATTGAATTTTGCTCTACTAAAGATGAATTACATATCTATTAACAATTTCTAGATGGGATACATTTATTAATAACAAACAAGAAAAAATTAAAACTAAGACATGCAACATAAAAAATAAGACTACCCTATTCAAAAACGAAACCATTTCCTTGTGGCAAGGAGGCTATAATGCTGGCTGCGTTGCCGCGTTGGATAGCTATGCTAATCCTTTGAGCTAGGAACCAGCCAGCTTTACTATTGGCCGTAACAGAATTTAGTTTTGGCGAAATTTTTCTAAACAGCAATTTAGCCGAAGGCCCCCACGGCCCAAACGTTTCAACGCCAAATGGCGCAAATACATAATCACTTGCAAGTGAGCCGTACTTGCGACGCTTGGCGTTTTCAGCCAACTCCGCTGCTGCTCCAGCTTTAAGGGCTGATTCTCTGAGATGGGAGGGGGCCAAAGTATCGACACAAGTTGCATCCCATACTAGGGCCCGACCCCGTTCCCAGGGAATGAGCGTGAGGCCATCGGGTCTCTTGCCATCATCACGAACCAAACCACGTGGTTCCAACGTGGAAGGAACATTAATGGTGGCAAGAGCTCTTCTGATGGCGTCATTAAGAGTGGCGTGACGGGCGAGACGCCCAGCGCTTTGCTGGCAACAAAGGCAGTGGAGACCAATTTGTCAACCTCCTTGCCACAGGGACACGTAAAAATTTCACAAATAGGAGTACCAAGGCGAAGACCCACACACACCCGGAAAGACTCACTATCAAAGAGAGTGCCCAGATTTTTTGATGGTAAAGCATGAAGCCAGTGGCCAGAGTCTTTGCAGGAAACTGCCAAGAGCCTAGCGCGACAACTATCACTGACGGAATTTTGAAGTAAAGTATTAAAGGTCTCTCTCGCAAGAGGGACATCCCAAAGTTTTTGTTGATGACGTTCCTTTGGAATGTCTTCTCTAGGACAGAGACCTTGCCAAAATTCCTCCACCTCTCTCACCTCAGAAAGCTGATGAGGATGTTCGAAGATTTTTCCGGCTAAAACGGAAGTGCTATGCAGAGAGGAGAGAAAAGCGGGGAGGGCAACACTAGAAATTTGGCGAATGCCGATCCCACCAAAACGAATAGGAAGCGAAGCCTGAGGCCAAGAATTATTATCGAAACGTAAATTTAAATTTTTTTCTAAACTGTTTTTAAGAGTGATGTCGAAATGTTTTAAATAATCAGTTTTTTTCCAAATAGGACTAGCGCGTAGGAAGTATGTAAATTTAGGCACAAAAAGACACGATTTCAGTATAGTGTAAGCAATGTGAGAATTTAGGTGTTCCAATTTGGGGGCTGAAAGGGTGAAATCATTCAATTTTTTATCAAGAAAAGGTTCGATGCTTGGGTCAAGAAGAGGAGCACCCAAAAGGCAAAGCGATTCAGAATTCAGAATTTTAATGTTAGGAGCAAGGGAATTAAATTTATCAAAGATATTCTGACGAGAACCAGACGAAACGTGATCATTAATAAAAAGCTCACATTTTGAAAGGTTCAGTTCTAAGCCTAATTTCTTAAATCCTTCTATAATCAGGACTAGGTCCTGGAAAACAACATCCGCTTTGCCTCCAAAGGAGCCGTCATCCAGATACCAGGCATTAAATTTAGAATTTAAAGATGAAATGACAGGATGGATGCCTAAACTAAAAAGAGCAGGACCTAAGGGGTCGCCTTGCTGAACGCCGACTGCAGAAACAATCGAATGTTCATTGTAAAGTAATTTTGATGGATTATTGTAACATTGAAAAACAAAAGGATAAATCTGAGGTATGTGAGTCTGAACTTCATGCAGCAAGGCAGACCTGTCAAGAGAATTGAAAGCATTCTTCACATCCACTTTCAAAAAAACTTCAGATTCGTCACAGGAGAGGAAATTGCGAGCGGAGTGAACCACGGCCTCGCAACCTCCCTTACTGCCGAAACCAAGTTGAATAGGTTGAAAAAACTCTTTCAAAGGAGAAAAAAGATCACGACAGGCTAATTTTGCTGCAAGACGACGAAACGTTGAGCCAATGGCGATAGGGCGTATGCCACCATCTTTTTTTCGAAATGCACAGAGTCTAGCACCAAATAAAAACGGGACAAAACTTTCAACGACCTTGCCAGATAAGAGAAGATTGCAAAGTTTTGTAATGTTGGAAAGTAGGATTCTACCGGCGTCAGCAGCGGAAGCACTCACCAAGTCCTTAAGGTGTTGGGGAGTGATGCCGTCGATGCCGCCGGCAGAACCAGCCGGAAAAGACATGATGGCAGCAAACGTTTCGCCGTCATCAAGAATCTGTAATGGTTGAAAATTTTGAGGAGGAGGAAGAGGTAAAGAAGGTGAATCTGGACGTGAAGGATGCTTACTACGAAGGCTCTCGAGAGTTTCCTGATTAGGGGGAGCGAGAGTGTCATCGGAGAACAAGATACGGGCTGCGTTTTTTAGGTCGCCGTCCATAACCTTGTTCTCAACGGTACGATAAACGTTAAATTTAGAAGATACCATACCAGACAAACTGGATGGAAGGGATGGATTGAGGGAATTCGAAGCATTATCTAAAAGCGCGCGAGTTAAAGTTTTAGACGGTGAGTTAACATGAAAAAACGAGTATGAAAATGTAAAAAGATTTTGCCAGGCAATTTCTGTATTATCGAAACATTTTTCAATGCAAGAAGAAAGGCATTTAGCTAAAGCTATTCTCGCTCCCCTAGGGATTCTTTTAACTAACGGAGTAGATTGGTGGAGGTGTGTGATAACCGATTCAAAAGGTGGAGTAGAAGATATTGGATTTGAAGTAGAGGGAAGAGGGAGAGACGCGGGTAAATTGGTGCTATTATGACAACGGGCAATATGAATATTAAGGCCCCTCTTACCTTTAAAAGCCCTATTGGAATTACAAATAGGACAGTGAAAAAACTGCGGCTGTGAGTGGGTGCCCACCGATGGAGATAATGCACTCATAAGCGTTCACAAAGAGCACTAAAAGGAATTTGGAACAACCTGCCAAAACACAAAATTAAAACTTATGAGACAATATCAATTACAAACACATAAAAAACTGGACTAAAGTAAATAAACTTATAAACTATGATGACGGACGCTGACAGCAGGGAAAGCGCAGGTCTGGTTGCCTGGGCAACCGGAGTGTCTGCCAAGTGTCAACTGAAACATAATTTTTTCAAGACTTTAATACCATACTTAAAGGACTTCTGGAGGCCTGCCCACAATCACACTGCCTCTAAACACAATAAGAAAATTATGGAGAGGCCTCGGGAAGAGGGAAAAAGGGGAGAAATATTTTTAAATGAAAAAATCTATACGAGAAATACTTATCTTTGGCAGATGTTAAACTGATAAAATACAATTTCTTGTTTGTCTAAAGTATTCATTGTTTATAAGAAAACATGCAAAAGTTAAAAGTAGAGTCCTGTTTATTTTGAAATATAAAAATAATTAAAAAATAAACTTAAAACCCAACTATTCAAAAACAATGCCATTTAAATGTGGCAATGAGGCGATAATACTGGCCAACTGATTAAAAAAGGTCATAACTAATTTACCAATAACGACCTTACAAGTAATTTAAACCAAATACCAATTCAAAACCAATATTATCCAAGATAAAGCCTGACTAATAAATTGTTTTAAACTTTCATGGTCACTAACATTAGAATAGTTAGATACGGGATTGCTACCAACTGCAACAAAAGTGCCGAAATATCGGAAGCACATCTATACTAATATTATAAAGCTGAAGAGTTTGTTTGTTTGTTTGAACGCGCTAATCTCCGAAACTACTGGTTCGAATTGAATAATTCTTTTTGTGTTGGATAGTCCAGTTATCGAGGAAGGCTATAGGCTATATAACATCACGCTATGACCAATAGGAGCAAAGATATAGGGGTAAATGTGTAAAAAACGGGAGAAAGAAGTAACTATTCCACGCGGGCGAAGTCGCGGGCAAAAGCTAGTAAATAATAAATAAGGTACATGGTAGCAATCCCGTATCTTTTTTTTATATTGAGTTTTACGGCTTTCGGCTTCTTAGCCATCCAGCCAAATCTTTAGTATTGCCATTAATATTGATGGTATTTCCTTCATATTTGTCATCTTCGAGCATTGAGTTGAGTACATAAAGTCTTCAAGGCAATCCCGTAACTATAACTATTCTAAAGCCTTACTGTATCGCACATGAATAATATTGTAAACAAACAATTCAATCGATGCTTCTCACGCGCATGCGTCGTGGCTTTACGGTAAAACAATACGCTCTAGAGAGAAATTGAGGTTACAAAAGCATCTTCAGTTTACCTTTTAAGCAGCTTTTTGGAAAATAATATACTTTTAAAGCTAACCTTAGACTATGTAGTTACTAATACTTACTATTTATAATTCTGTTACACACATTTTCTGACTACAGGGAGAAAAGCAGACTTGCCGAAATTGAGGCTAGGCTCTCTTTTTTTAAATAAGTAAAGTCAAAGTCAAAAATCATTTGGGTGAATTTCCCAGCAGCAAATTTTACGCGGCATGAGTGAAATCGGCAGTGCAGAGTGATACAATGAGGCTTATTTATTTTTTTATTTATAGAAGGCGTTATCCCATATACGAGACCATAAATATTTTTTGATTAGGACTACGTTAAATACGGAATAAAAAATGATAAAGCACCATATTTTTCATTTCGGTTGCGCGGTCAAATCCATTTTTCTGTATAATTTCCCTTATATAGTAAAAACTTTTGGTTATTTAGTATTATTGCTTATTTCATTGAAATCGTGAATAGTTATAGTACTATCACATAATAATTTTATAATTTAATCTATTTAATTAAATGACTTATAAGTAAAAATGCATGTGGTCAAATAAGACTTTTCATATCGGTGAATTTTAGTTTGTCGAGAATATTTTTGCGTGGGACAACTCTAGCTCCTTGCCCCCGCGCTAAAACGCTACATACCAGTGCCGCCTCAATGCTTAAAGTAAATAGACGTGCGCCGCTTGCTCCGTGTTCCCGCCAAAAAAGTAAGTAGTTGGTTTCGGTGACATGGGACATTTTATTTTTCATTTCCGCAGGTTGGAATAAATTGTCATCCAATTCTCCATAAAATGTATGAAATATTTATTGGTATCCTTCCCAAACTACGTTTATTAGTGTGGTATTAATAACGTTGTGACTTTAAAACTTTTATTGTTATGTTAAATTATGTCGTTGATTTTAATATCGGTGTTTTCATTTCGGTTGATTCGGTGGCCTAGATTGACCACCGAAATGAAACAAAATTCACCGAAATGATAAAAAATATCATTTCGGTGAATTTTATTAATTCCGGTGCGTAAATTGTTCATATCGGTGATTGTTTTTTTCATTTCCATGGCTTCATTATATCATTCCGGTGAAATCTATACTATATTATACAGCTGAAGAGTTTGTTTGTTTGTTTTTTATTTGAACGCGGTAATCTCAGGAACTACTGGTTCAATTTGAAAGAATATTTTTGTTTTGCCTTCCTTTTTAGGATTCCGTACCTTGAAAGGAAAAAAATGGAACCCTTATAGGATCACTTCGTTGTTCGTCCGTTTGTCTGTCCGTACCCTTTTTCCAAGGAACACGTGGAGGTATCAAGCTAAAATTTAATCAAAAGCTCTGCGGTCCCTTAAAACTGTAAAAAAATCAAACTTCTAAGCCAACGCAATCAAAAGAGACAGCCGTTATTGCCGTTAATATCAGCAAATTTCCGCAAATTTTCAACACTCGAAAAGGAATCAAAACCTACCTACAGGGTACTTCCTGTGAACTTAGAATCTTGAAATTTGGTACAAACCAATGTCATTTATAGTACAGATACAGGAATAATTGCGAAAAATGTATTTTTTTGTTATATCATATAAAAACAAAACTTACTGCCCCTTTCTTCATGAACGCGTTAAGGTGTTAAATGAAAATTACAATGACATACATAATAAACTATAATTAAGATACAAATTATTCATTCAGCGAAAAGCGTCGTCCTTTTATTACAAAATGTCACAGAAGAAAAAGACGCTTTAAATTTCCATATAACTACTATTGATTCCCACTCTACGCTCTGACCGATCCAAAGGTTCCCATTATGCTAGCAGCATTGCCTCGTTGAATAGCAATGGAAACCTGTTGAACCAGCCAGAGTGGGGATCATTACCCTTATCCCTCAGTCGTTGTCCCAACTCTTTGAAAAGCTCGCGTGCCTCATCTCCCCAGGGCCGAGCCGTCTCCACAGCGATTGGAACAAAATCATACTCAGACTTTAGCTCAGCATACTTAGTATGTTTTAACTTGGCTGCATTTTCCGCCGCTGAACCTGCTGAAGTAACAGGCATACTGTAACTTCAACAGGTTCAGTAAATGTGTCTAACGCATGTTGCGTCCCATAAGAGGCTGCGCCCTCTTCGCCATGGGACCAACGTTAGGTCATCTGGTCTCTTACCATCCATGCGGGACAAGCCTGGTGGCTCTAGGACGCAAGGAATATTTACGGAAACCGTGGCCCGACGCACAAATTCATTGATAGAATGGTATAAATTGCACTTGTAAAAAGCAACTGTGAACCTGTGACAGACGAGGAATTGAACCCGGTGTCTTACGCAATCCGGGCAATTAAGTTTGTATGGTGACAAAACACTATAAAAACAAAAATTAACTATAATAGAATGGTTAGATACGGGATTGCTACCATGTACCTTATTATTTATGAGCTTCCGATATTTCGGCACTGTTGCAAGCGCCATGATCACGGAGTAAACAGTGCCGAAATATCGGAAGATCATAAATAATAAGGTACATGGTAGCAATCCCGTATCTAACTATTCTAATGTTAGTGACCATGAAAGTTTAAAACAATATATAATAGAATGGTGCTTCGGGAACCGCCCCGCACTACTTTGGCAACTCAGTCCATGGTAGCCGTTTTCATCTACCATCACACCACAAATACATCGATGAGGTTCACAAACTTTGCTGCCCAGTCTTAAAGCTACTGCAATTCTTAAGGAATTGTTGTCGAGAACCGTACCCAACTGTGGAGACGGCAAAGCATGCAGCCAAGCACCAGATTCAGGTTTTGCAACTGCTTTAAGGCATGTCAACATCACGCTGGAACCTACGGGAACGGAGTAAAGGCAAAACGCACCGAAAATGTCGAAGAGGACCGCTAGTAGTGTTGTTAAGCTAAAAAGTTTTTTTTAATATGATATGGGTTTACTTTTGTCTCTAGACTATACCAGACGAGCCACAGACAGGGACGACGATGAAGCGAGCTCACCCAGAAGAAGCCTGTTCACTCTTTTTCTGAAAATAACAGGGTTGTAGACCGATGGAAACACATATGCGGGTAGAGAGTTCCACTATTTTGCTGTGCGCATTATGAAAGTTGACGAGAAACGCTTAGTTCGAAAACTTTTTAAACGCGCTAATCTCAGGAACTACTGCTCCGATTTAAAAAAAAGTGTTAGATAGCTCATTTGTCGGAAAAGGTTATTGGCTATACTTGGTGTCCTTTAAATAGAGGTCCAGCCTAAAATAGGTGATAGGCTAGACAATGACATTCATTAGAAAATATATAAAAAAAATTAAGTTATGTTCTTTTCAAGTTGTGTACATTAGAAAATCTACCAAATTGTCATCTAGTGATGGGTTTTCGACTACTGTTAATACAAATACTTTTTTTTCTTGTTTATTTTGCGATGCGAGTTTATGAGGTATAGCCGAAGGCCTATTTTATTTGTAAATCAGGTGACAGTTAATAATAAATAGTAAATAAAAAAGTGAAAAATTGTAGTCACAGTAGTCTAGCTTATTACCCGTATTGTGTGCAGCGCACGGTGCTTAAATTTCGCGGGGAGAATTGCTGTTTTTCCGTTATAATAATATATGAGTCCTGAAAGAAGGTTAACTTCTACACACGGGATACTGTAAAACATCACGCTATGACCTACGGGAATGGAGTGAAATCAAAACGCACGGATGCAGTCACGACGAACCACGTGTTTTAGTGTATAGAAGTAATTTTGTTAAAGGTTTTCGGTGGGTGGATAAGTGTTGTCATTTCGGTGGGCGAGTTATTTCATTTCGATGAATCGTTTTTTCATTTCGGTGGCATCAAAACTTTGAAGTAATGTATCTTTTTAGTTTATCAAGATATTTTGATGGCGTTACGTATTGATCTAAACAACATCAAGAAGTATCATAAACCATAGTTTGAATTCGAAAAATGTTAAAAATAAAAAAGTTCACCGAAGTGATAAAAAAATCGACTTTGTTGAAATTGACCCATTTATTCAATTTAGGACACAAAATGCCACTTATGAATGTCAGAACATGTCTCCTTATCTTTTGGGCCCTACTAGCGCATCGAGACAAGACAGACAATCTGGCAAGTGCTGAGAAGAAACGCCGGAACAAACTCAGTCACCACTAGTTGCCACAAAAATGATACAAATCAAAATAAACAGGTACAGGCTGGACTGTCCATACATTTTCGTCATTAAGATAGTCTTTACTAGTCTTCTTCTTCATGAAGATAAAAACGTCAAAAATTGGGTATAATTAATTTATGTCATAACAGTTCGATTATTATATCATAGAGTTGAAAAATCAACAGTTCGATTATCCCGAACTGATTGATTGAACTGATTTTGATGCAGTTTTCAGTAAAGTATTTGTTATATTTAGGAGACGTCTAAGTTTCTATTTTACTTCTATTAGGTTAACTATAGGTTAGGTATAACAAAAAATATTTTAAAATAAAAATATCATTCATTCATTCATTCATTCATTCATTCATTCATTCATTCATTCATTCATTCATTCATTCATTCAAAATAACATAAAATTTATATCGCCTTAAAAAAACACTAAAAGCATTAAAATTACGCTATTACAATAAGAAAAACAAATTTATAACATCATGCACTGACTAAAAATATATTTATTGTTACTTTAATCATTTTAGAGTTTTTCTTTTCAATTTACCTCTACATATGTAAATATGAAATAGCGATATAGAGAAGAAAAATGATGCATAAAAAATACGTCCTTTAAACAATACTAAAGAAGTTAATTTTGATGCTCCCTAAAATTGTGGCCTAAACAATTATTATGACACGTATAACTTTGGAACGCAGCAAAGTTATTATTCGACTTAATTATCTCAACAATAAACGATACAAAGTTTTCGCTAACACATGCAAAGTTAAACAAAAGACACTTTTGGGTGGAACCACGGCTTTACTTAAGGGCCCTACAGACGAGAACAATTAAAACTCATGTGAGGATGTCCCCGCAAAGGGTATGAAGTTGGTGCTAAGTAATTCTAGGAAAATTTACAGATTATTTATTAGTTATGGTACTTATAGTGTATTGTGGTTGTCTACTTTATTAAAATGATACAGTAAAATAACTTTTTATTGTTTTTATACATTATAACAACACAATTTTTGAACATTAAAACCCATGAAAGCCTAATAAAATACCAGATCCATTATGCATTTTACTTTTAATCACAATTTTGACTTTTAAAAACAACATTTTAATAACTACTTGTAGTAGCAGGTAAGACCATTTTTATAACGGGTTTATTAGTAGGTAGTTAGGTACCTACGCAATGCAAAAATATTTTTCAGTGTTTGATAAGAGCTTACAGTATTTAAATAATTCCTATTTATTAAAAAAAAAACTTTATCAGAACGCACTTTTACAATCGCGAATATTAAATCTTCCTTTCCGTTACTACGCAACGAGAACTCAAGTAAATATACTGCGGTCTACCAGCCACCCCTGACTTCTGGATTTTGTACATACAGTTGTACATTTCTTGGGTTTATTGCTTTATGGCTATTATTGAGGCAAATAACTGGAAGAGCTAATAATGATTTTTAGCTGTCGTATCTGTTTTAGCATACAATCTCATTTAGGACGACGTGATTTATTAATTAATTTCAATATTTTCTGACAATACATTTTACACGCTACGCTTTTGGTCGAAGGGTCTCCAATTTAGATTTTTTCTGTCCCAATGGCCGTCTGTTCTTCGCGCTATGTGCCCTGCCCACTGCCACTTAAGCTTACTGGTAGGACGTCTACCGACAAGATGGACAAACGACCTTGTGAAGATCGCAGAATCACACTGGAGCAGACCGCTCACAACTTGTCGCTGTGGAAAACCGTAGGGGAGGCCTATGTTCAGCTGTGGACGTCCTTTGGCTTATAATTATGATGATGATGATATTTTACACAGTATCTCTATTTCAATATAATTACCCCATCATAGTAGTTACTAGTGCTTATAAAAATCCTGTCTTTATTAATACAGTAACATGTTCATTTTATTAACATAAACATATTTTACTACACACCAACTACATTGCATTTCAAATCATTTACCTCACCGCTCGCACATAGCACAAACTATCCAACCCGAAAAACCTGTAAATCCGCGGCCCCCCGGATCATACGTGCGTGTCGTTTGCTCCTCGTTAGACGAACAAATTGAGACACGCGGGCGGGCCCCGGGGGCGTCGGGCCCCCGCTAGGGCCTGAAGGGGTTGCGGTTGCAGTGTCAGGTGACTACGCGGATGCGTTTTATAGGATTGGTACTTATGGGGTTTTAAAATTGATGTGACTAAGCTGTCATAAAAAAAAAATATTGTCTTAAATTCAATTTTAATTGCGTAAAGTGATTTTTTTGCTGACCTCGTTCGAGGGAGTCAAAATCTGTATTTTTTTTTGTTAGAAAGTAATATTACGTAGATATTTTTTTCTTATCTGGTCAGAGTATAGGTAAAGGCATTACTATATCTCTGAGTTAAAGCATTTTAGAGCTCTATGATCAGGCCTAGGTAACTACTTACTCTGTTGAATCATTGATTTAATTATTTGCTCCTATTACAGGCCACACGCTGTATATAGGAATTAACATATTATGATGAGTCTTGTCATACAAAGGGTCAAACAAAGGTGATAAATTGTTGCCCTATACTTCGATATACATGTAGGTTAGGTACCTGTAAAGTATGGATATACCCTTACGCTTTGTATCCTGCAAATAACTTGATTCACAGTCACCCCAGTAAACACCTCCTGCATACAGAGATCCCGAAATCTGTAGATTTGCCGGACTATTTCCGGAATGGCGTTTGATATAATTGTTATTTTGTGTGTTACTACCGAGGGGTATTTTACTGCGGAACCCTTTTTAGAAGCCTATTAAAATGTTTGTATCATTGCAGAGAGTTTGTAGATTACTTTGGTGAATTTGTAATTGTTTTGTTTCAACAGTAATATATACATTGTTACTTTTTAAAATAATTTCAATGGTTTTTTTTCTCTTATAATCGTAATCAGTCAGGTATCAAACGAATGCCGAGAGTCGCATAACAATGGAATTTTTATTGTGTCTCGTTTACACATACTTGACGAGTTAATAAAACTAAAAAAACTTTGTGCTTTTTCAAAATAAATCGAATAAATTGACTTTATAAAAATATGATAAGGTCTTTCTGTTAACTTATAGTCCTTCTGTTTATCGATACTTCAGGCAAATAAAGGCAAGCATATGGTCAAGTTAGGTAATTAATACGAATTGACTCCTTTTGAAAGACTTTAATCTATACTAATATTATAAAGCTGAAGAGTTTGTTTGTTTGTTTGAACGCGTTAATCTCCAAAACTACTGGTTCGAATTGAATAATTCTTTTTGTGTTGGATAGTCCAGTTATCGAGGAAGGCTATAGGCTATATAACATCACGCTACGACCAATAGGAGCAAAGATATAGTGGTAAATGTGTAAAAAACGGGAGAAAGAAGTCACTATTCCACGCGGACGAAGTCGCGGGCAAAAGCTAGTTTATCATAAGGATCGGGATCACCACATCTTAACTTCAATGAAACCTTAAGTCAAGTGAGTTGTTATTACTACGTACACAGAAGCTATGCCAAGCAAAAAACCGGTTAAGTGCGTGTCGGACCCGCGCACTGAGGGTTCCGTGCCACCCTTAACTGAATTCAGGGTCCACTTACTTTCACTTAACGAAAACATCACAATATATTGCGACAGCAAAAATAACTTTGTTTTTCATAATGTTTGTATGAAAGACAAAGTTATATTTGCGGTTGATAAAAATGTGCAATATCTCAAAAACTACTGGTTCGATCTCCTTCAAACCAATTTTCGTTGCAAGTTTTTGTTGAGATCTACATCATATATTTTTTTCAAAATTTTCACTTTCTTAGTTCAAAAGTTAGATGGGGGGGGACGCCCATTTTACCACTTTGGAAGCTTCTATATTTCAAACCTTACCCTTTTAGAAAAAATGGTTTTAGAAACCTCAACATCATTTTTAAAGACCTATCCATAGACACCCCACACGCATAGGTTTGAGTAAAAAAAAAATTTTATGTTTTAGTTTCATGTATGGGAGCCCCCCCTTAAATATTATTTTTTCTTACTTTTTGTATCTGAATCGGAAAGCGGTGAACAAGATACACCTACCTACCAAGTTTCAGCTATGTGATGCTAATAGTTTCAGAATAAAGTGGCTGTGACATACGGACGGACAGACAGACAGACAGACAGACAGACAGACAGACAGACAGACAGACAGACAGACAGACAGACAGACAGACAGACAGACAGACTTGACGAAACTATAAGGGTTCCGTTTTTTGCCATTCGGCTACGGAACCCTAAAAAGGGTCGCAACTCGAAGTTAAGATTTTGACTTATTCCTTCAAATTAGAATTACGAATTTGAAACCGTTTGCATGCGTTAATGCAAAGTTGCGTCAAATCATGGCTCAAGGAATTTGTTTGTTTGTTAGTTTTATACGCTAGTAATAGTAATTTAATGGTAAAACTAGACTTGAAAATATTAATCGTCTTACCGCTACAAACTAAAATACCTACTAAAAACTCAGCCAATTCAAAAGCTTTTATAACCAAGTAGGTAAACACATTTCTCGTGCCTCAAATAAATATACTGCGGAAACAAATACCAAACAATAAGCGTAACAGTCTTGCGAATACCAAAATCCAAATTTATTCGTAAGAGAGACAATATCTGCGTGCATAATGCATGATGCATCGCGGCATGGCGGCGCTTGGGCGCATTTTTAACCGTTTTCTGGGGTCAGTTGGTGTATTTACTTGGTTATTTGTTAACTATGTTATGTCATCATCTTCATCATCAGCCAAACGACGTCCACTGCTGAACATAGGCCTTCCCCATGGATTTCCACAGCGACCGGTTGTGAGCGGTCTGCATCCAGTGTGATCCTGCAATCTTTACAAGGTCGTCTGTCCATCTTGCCGGTGGACGTCCTTCGCTGCAATTATGACATTTTGATTTCCTGAGTTAGACTCTTATTAAGTTATTATTGTCTCCAATTATCATCTATGATTTATTTCCGCATTAAAAAAATAAGTATGAAAGTTTTTGATATTGTTAATATTGACCTTTATCAGTTGGGTTTAAATAAGCATAAGTTTTTTTTATTATATTGGTTGGTTGAACATTAGCTTTTCTAAAATTTAACTTTAAGCAGTTTAGGCACCGCCAAAACAGTGACTTCTTGATAACCTTTTCACGATGTGTCATATCAATTAATAGAGGTATTTCTTTATAAAGGTTTGAAAAACCCTTAAAATCTCAATAAATATAAATAATCGATGTGTTTTCCTCATTAAGGTCATCACATTCGGCACTGTTGTCGTTAACAGACATCAAATCCGACACTTTATATGTTTATAGCGGATTTAAAGCCGCAGAGCGATAAATTGAAGGCTGTAAAAGAGTCCATCTGTTTTCATTTTGCAAAATTAAAATTAATCACTTAACGCGAGGGCAAAACACGATGATTCTTATTACGGTTGTGTAAAGCGTTTTATGGTGGCTAAATGAATCACTAAAAGTCATCTCGTTAAAAATAAGTTAGCGCTCATTTTTATTGTTTCTTATTTCGCTACTTATTTCGCTGTATAAAAGTGTATTATTCAATTGCGCTAATTGCACCGCTAAATGTTATCTTAACATTCAAGATGCCACTGTGACGTATTACTTGAAATTTTAATATCGAATTGAAACCGTTTGTATGCGTTGATGCCCAGCGGCGTCAAATCATGATGCAAGAAAATTGTTCGTGGTGCGAGTTCTGTACTACGCTAGTAGGTAAATTGTAGTTCAATCGTCGCAAGATCAGAATATCAACTTCAATCATTACATCTCTGTATAAATCACAGTATTTCAGTGAAAGTGGTGTCGCTGTCAAATACTACGTAAATAACAAATAATAATAAAGCTCTTGGCTTTTCAAGTGTAGGTCGCAGACAGACTAATCCCATGGTCTCGAATGATTCCCGCAGCATTAAAAGACACGTTCGCACGCACACGTTTATTCCAAAACACCACAGTTTCAGCATTACATCCAATTCCACGTTAAATTCCCTCTGTAAATACGTAATGCACAATTGTACAACAAACACTGCCTTGTAATAGCAGTCACCAAATGAATTCCACTTAGTACAGCTAAACTTACTCCAAATGTCCACCCACTACCTACATCCGAACATAATCTTTAAACACACAGGAGTAGAGTCGAAATTCAGTTGAGTTTGTTCAGGACAATGTAGGGAAGTTGACTGTTAGCAGTAAATGGAATTTCAGTTTTATGGTGTACGTAATAAAGTCCGGTTTGGTTGTGGATGGGGTAGTGTTTTCACAAGTTTCAGGCGGTCAGTGAACGAATGAATGTTCCGGTCGTCCGTTTAATGGTGAAGAGTATTGATCATTGGTCCTCGAAGGAGATTAGGTTAATTCTTTGTGGATAGTGTTTGTTCAATGGTGAAATATGTTCAGTTTTAGCTACTTACCGGTTGATAATTTATTTATTTGTAAGTTGGTTCTATATTGGGTTGTGTGTAGAATATACTTCGTCGAAATATGGGTAATTGGTTAGGTAAACTCCATTTTTCTTTGCTAATCCAAGATTGTGAACAATATTTTAGAACAATATCAGTAAATAACATTTATTGACTATTTAATTTAAAAAGCTCTCAGTGTTGAGGGATGAATTACGAATGTTGTAAGATTCGTGTTTATCTTGTTTTAAAAAGATTTTTTTCGCTAAAAAGGAGTGTCAGAATTGTTTATGATATTTGAATAGTGAAGAAAAACATTAACATGAGGCCTGTTATTATTTGATTTATGGAAGGTATATTTGCTTAAGTAGGAATGTACTTTTATTAGATTAACTGTATTGTAAGTTTACGCAAAACACAAGTAATAAATAAAAACATAATCCATATGTTTGGTTAATTTTGTTATGTATTTGCGAGGAAAGTAAGTTATAGCCTCATCTCAGACATAGAGTTAATGTCGCCACATTAATATTAATATGACTTTTACCGTAAGGTATGTTATTTATTGCATATTTGTACATTATATTGTCCAGAGAGTTATGTATGGCTTTGGGGAATTTATTCTCCTCATTGAGCTACGCAGGTATAACGTATTGTCCTTTTATGTAATTGAAATACGGAATAGTTTTTTGTAACGAGGTCATCTCTTTATCTAAGTAAAGTAAACCAGTATTGGTTGTCCGAAAATACATAGCTGGAAAGTGTAGGTAGTGAGTTCATATGGAATAAAAAAATATTAAATAAGTTATTAAGTTAATCTTAACCAAGGTAACAATACAACACGACATGAAAAACCAAAGCCAGCTTTTAAGCTAACTTGATCATCATTACACTCTGCACACTGGTTCAAAATATGTGAGCTGAGCGCCTAATTAAAATGAAAAATACAAAGTTACGCCTCATAATATTTTTAGTGCCAATTCAACGCAAACAAAGAGACAGAGAAATCCCCAGACAAAAGTGTATTCGGTATAAAAACAACGTTTACAAACCAGTACTGGGAGCGGTCGTATAATATTACTTTATTTTGCCGTATTTTTCATTCGTTCAAATGTTTTGATGAAGCCGTGCGATGGTGGCGCTCTGGGGGAGGGGTGGCAAAAAATGGAACTAGAGTAATGCAATGATACCCGACAGGGGCGTTTGATTCTAGTCACCGTAACGGGAGTATACCTATGTATACAAACGAATGGAGGTAAATAACTGAATGTGGGTGAAACATGCTAGAGAAGGAAATATTGGTTTTGATTTACAAGTGAAACGAAATTAATGTGTCAGCAGATCGATAAAAAGGAACTTTGGGAAGGTTATTAGGTCTTTAAAAAATATTATTAATATAGATAAATTGAAATTAGATGAAACTTGATGAAGTTCTTTAAAACGAAGACAAAAGTGTAAAAATAAAAAAGTAAAGTTATTTTGAAAACACCCCACTGCTTGGAAAATGCACCTCACTCCTCACACCTCAAAATAAACGAGGTAGTATTGAGCCATACAATACATACATCGCGGGCTCAGTGCGGATTGGTGGAGGGAGAGATGTTGCAAGGCAAGCGACCAACCTTGTTAGATTCTATCAAGCTACCCATAGGGTCTCTGACTAGGCTTAACCGATGTTTGTTTTGGTACCAACAGCTTCCCGTGCCTTCCGAAGTACGAAGATGCTCGTGATAAACTTTCCTTACATAGTGCAAATGGTTACCTTTTTAAACACGACCACGCTGATTAACTTCGGTATCAGTACCAAAACGCTGCCACCAATGTGCTACTAGCACCTTAGAGTCAAAAGTGTTTTGGCGCAACTGGGTAAGGAAGGCAAAGGGAAGCGCTTCCTACCGACCGGGTGTTATGGCGGGGACCAAGATCCGATGTCCACCATCTTGGTTTATTCATATGTAGTAAGGTCCGATCTAAATCTTTAATATCGCGGTTCAGATTCCATACATCGACTAACAGCGCCATCTAGTCGTGTCGGGCCGAGTCGTATTGAGATGACATGTAGTGACAGCGGAAGATCATAGATGTCGCTACAGTGTATTTTGCTTTCTCCCTCTAAACTTCCATCACCATTCACCTCTCCCTCTCTTCCAGTGAGCAACGGCGCACTCAGCGCGTGTGCAGCGCAATCCGGCGTCGACAAGGACGGCAAAAAGAAGCACACACGACCTACCTTCAGTGGGCAGCAGATCTTCGCGCTGGAGAAGACGTTCGAGCAGACCAAATACCTGGCGGGACCGGAGCGAGCGAAGCTTGCGTACGCGCTGGGTATGACGGAATCGCAAGTTAAGGTGAGCGTGTTTTGTTTTTTTATTGAGAGGGAAATAAGAGTGTAGCCATGGTAATGTTATCTATAACATTTATTTATTTATTTGAAAACTATATTGCACAAATAAAAGTGTACAAAGGTGGACTTAATGCTAAAAGCGTTCTCTCCCAGTCATACCGGGTCATGCAGAGAGATAACGTTACCGTGGTGTAACGCATGTTTCAGGTTGGGAAGGATTTCGTTTGTCGGTGGTCGGCAGATGTCTGAGTGTTGAATTACCAAGTCAAGGGTCAGTCATCTCAATCTGTCAAGCAAGGTCTTGGCCAACTTTGGTGTATGAACTTTTTTTAAATGGCGTTCTAAACGTAGAATGATCATCTTGTGAAATCTACAACAGCTCACAGAGAAACAAGCTGACAGGTTATAGAACGTCGTGACATTATTTTATCGAAAACAAAAAGAACATAATGGTAAGTGGGTTCTTGGTAAAGCATCATCACAAATTAATCACCTTAAGATTTTAAGTTTTTAGGACAGATTTAAACCTCGGCCTATCCCACCAAGTTTCTACAAAATGTTAGACGGATAATCGATTATGGCATTACTATGGTAGACATCACTAGCACAGATGGTCAGCACTAGACCTGTCAGATAGATAGTTTTTGACATTAGATCGATATTGATTGTATTGTATTATCCCGCGCATATTTACAGCATTGATTATTGTACAAATAATTGTTATGTTATGGAAATAGAATTATTACCAACACATGGAGTTTATATCTAATAAAAAGAACTTTGATAAAGTAAGCATTTAAAAAATATGAGCGATTCTAACGCATGTCTTTGAAATGTGATGTGTTACTCTGTAAAGCAGTCACAAATAACAACCTTGATTAATAAAAAGACCTACAGAATATTTAAGGTTGATCAATATAGCCTGAAAGCTCAAAAGAATCGCATGCACTCAACAAAATTGATTCCTTTACCGAATTATTAAAATCCGGCAACATTTAATACAGTACGGACAATTAACTTTATCAGGGTAACACCGCCTATCTCCAGCCTGCCGAGTAACTGTCGGTAATCGGATTATACAGATTGAAAAGTCAATCACTTAGCCAGTCGGCGCAATCAAACGATTCGCTCTATCACGAGGATTAAATGCGTGCCACATGTGGAATTGTGGACGCACTGACATTGCTTTGTTTAACAGGCTGTTGACTCATTTTTGTGATGATGGTATGTGCTACCGAGAGTTGCTACTGTACGAAGGGTTTTTCGTTTACTGAAATAGAGTATTTGCTTTTTAAACACGCATTTGACTAACACACCCAATTTCTTTTCTCTTCAAATTAGGTAGTTATTTTACATAGTTATTACGAAAAATAAGTAAACGTGATGTAAAGGCGCATTATTGTACCGAAATAATAATGATTTTACATTGCTATTTCCTTGTAGCGGTTATTTATTACCCTAAAAAATAAAAAAAATATAGCTATTTACCACTAGCGGGAAAAAAACCTGCTATACTAATGCAATTTAGGTTTTACCTACTCAAACAAAACATTGTCCTGAAAAAGTATCAACACTCACTAAAAGCACAATAACATCAGCGTTTTCAATTAAACCCCATACTCCAAATAGGCGTAAAAGGCGCAGTTTTATTCTAAACTAATTAGGGTGTGACACGGCCGTCAGTCCCCTCGCTAAACGGCGGCAGAGGGCCGGTGATTGGCGTACTCACCCTACTGTGGTCACGGGCCGTTAGATGTTTCGCCATAGCAAAAGATTATTGAATTTTCTGTACAGTTGTGCAGCCAATTTTGTTTTAACTGTTTCGGCTCGATTTGTTTTTGTATTGCTTTGTATTTAATTGAAGTAGATAAAGTGTCAAAATTTAAATGAAAGGGTTCCATGTTGTTGTTATTTTTAATAGCTAATCTTACATCAGTTATTAGAACTAGAGAGCTAGTTCAATCTAGAAATCTTTATGATTTGAACGTAGCTATAGTGTAGGTTAGCTGCTACCTTATATTTCTTTTGCGTTAAATACTATTTATTAGATAATTAAGTTGCGCATGAAATTCAGTATTTTATTTAAACATCAGTATTTTTACAAGTTTCTGCTAGTTCAATAACTAATGGCATTGCCGCAAAAGCTTTTTAAATTTTAAATAAAAATTTCCAATCACCCCAAATGAAGATAAGTCTACCCATCTGCAACTAGAACTTGACTAAAAAGAAACAGTAATTATTACTATCGTAGGTAATGATGCGTTACTAATCAGACTGGAAACACCCTAAGCAAAGTCACCCTCATCATAGATCATGACTCGTTTACCGAAATCGCGTTACAGTAAGTGATATGTACCATTAAGAGGCAACTGTTCACTTTGGACGAGAATTGAAATGAATAGCGTGAACGCGTGAAGTTAAAGATTAACTGGTCTGTCAGGAATATTAAGAAGAATTAATCAATAAATGCATGCGAATTATAAGGGCAAAAAATTAAATTTCATGACAACAGAAAAGAGATCAAAATTAGAAGATGAATAGCTACAGACTATGATGTAAGGCAAAGAAGCATATAAAAAGTTGAATGTAGTACAAATATATAAAATAATGTTTTGCTAATTTTAAACATTCTCAAACATAAGGTATTATAATTTTTATACATGGAACAAAGGTTCAGAAAGCGCTTCACATGAAGGCACTTAAATAGTCATGAAAATGTAAATACATTTAAAAACTTCCAACCAGCGCTATAAACTTTAATAAACTTCATTTACCGAGATCGTAACAAATAGAAATACTTTCGACATCATTGCATCAATCGCAAAAGTTAGGGCCAAATCAAGCGAGCATTTGATTAATGCGCGAAACATCAGAACGAACAGTTGCGCAGTATAATATTTGATCTTCCGTCCCAACGCACACGAGATGTGACAGGCATAAAAACACTTTACGATGTTTGATTGCATTTTTCACGTGAATGAAGATACGCAGTAATGACGTCGTCTATGTATACAAAATATACATTTATAGCTTGGTGCAGGAGCATTAACTAAAACAACATAAGATATACGAGTAGTAGTGGTGTCGATGAAAATCCATATGACGCAGTGTTTTTACCTTTTTACTCACAAAACCGAAAATTTTAATAAAACTAATGAGATTTGACATTTAAAAGTTATTGTATGATACTCATGATGTATGTCTATGATTAGAATGATTGCAGTTCTAGTTGCCAAGCGAAATTATAAGTTTTATTATGTCTAACATTTAGTTGTTGTAATCCAACGCTTAACATTTCGCATTAGACTTTCTCCATTGCCTAGATTTAGATTACCATCGCACAATGGCACAGCCTATTACAAATGGGTCTATAATCCTTTATAGCCAACTAACTGGCCGAACAAATGAGTGCTTCCATTCACAAATTGGGCTCAAAAGCCAATGTGGCGGGGGGTAATTACTTAGCCAATTTATAAGATTTTGTGTCAAACGATAATTTACTTTATGGGGTAAGAATTAAGTGCGTTACAGACGGTTGAATGAAGCTTGGTAGGTCGGGACAGTTCCCCTGTCATAGCTCATTTGGCATTCAATAAAATTAATCCCTCAGGATGGCTAAAGGGAGGGTGCAGTGTTTACACATGTGACTTGCACCGGTGCAACGGGAATGCATAATGAAATTAATTGTTGACTGACGACTGTTTATTCAATAACTCTGTTTTCGGAAATTATAATAAAGTGAAAGAATTAATTGTGATCTGACAATAGTAAAATGGAGGACAATAATAAAAATTGAATTTATGTTAAGGTTTAACTTCATTTCATAACATTAATCGCAAAAAAAAAATACACAAATCGTCATCTATTTATATTGTAAAGAAATTAAGATACGTGTGCTAATTTAAGAGCTCATAATTTAACCATAAAACAGTCTCCATCATTATCTTTATCAATTAGCACATTTCATTTGCCTATCGAAATAAATACCAGAATCATATTATAGATCGGTGGTTCTCAAATATTTTTATAGAAATCTGAAGCAGTCACTGAAGAAATTTGACGTAGACTCATTTTGCTTGTCAAAAATATTTTAATTGTGTAGCTATGTCATTCCCACTGCTCTATCGTTCCATGGGTTCCAGGGTCAAATTTAAATTTTGAACTAAAAAACATTTACAATACTGAATTTATTTTTAGTTTTATAAAATCCAACTCAGGCTATTACGGGAATGCGGTCTGTGACATATACTTGGGAACCACTGATCTAGATAGTCTGTCCGTTCGTCACCGAAGGCAGGGCCTTAAAACTTTACAGCTATTATACAGTTGATATACAGCCGTCATAACAACAGGCCCGGTTATTGCATATCATAATTCCTTCGCGCGTACTTAAAATGCAAATCTGAGTGTATCGTTATCATTCCTTTTATGGGCGTTGTAAAGCTGCGTCGAATTAGTTCGCATAGTTGGGACGTTCCCAGGGGTTTGAACGACATTTTTGTCTTGCGACGCCATTTTAAAATGAAAATAGTCTTCAAAAAGTTGCAAATAACTTATAACTGATTCTAGATCATATTTTTGTGCTACATTGAGGTATCGATACTTTCATTTATATCGTGAAAGATCTTGGTAGACACTTCCTTCAAAAGCCTAACCATTTACCTAAATCAACAAATACCCAACCTACTGCAATAATATCTGCAAAAATATCCTAGATCTTAACAAAAGCATAACAACAAATACAATTACTGGACATCAAAATTCTGCTTTGATAGCAATCTCACCAGCTATCAATTTAAAACTGGCAACACACAATTAAGAGTCATTTATGTGATTAAGAAAATGTTTAATACTCTCAAAATTGAATTACTCCGAGCGTGTGCAGTAGCGAATATATAAGATGAACGACACTTTAAACTCATGTAGATGAGTATTGATACCAAGGGGGATGGTTCCCCACTTGAGCATATTAAATTATTGTGATGGATGACACTATAATTTAATTTTAATGTGTTTTGATAAAATAGCGCTTTGTGAATGCGAAATCTGGGTGCGTTATATTTTTTATAGCAATTTAGAACGGCAATTTGAATGTAATTTGTAGTGAATGGAGATGCGTTTAGATAGTGCTCTCGTTTTTTACAAAAGCGTTTAGTTGATAGATCGTTTGTGATAGGTTTTGGACGGACCATTTCATTTGCATAATGGTTGTTGCAATATTTTCAGATCGCGGATTCGTTATAGTTACGCTAGTCATGATTTAAATGATCTTCTGTATCGTTAATGCTATCCAATTCATGCATCTCATCAATATAAATCAAAAAGAGTCATCTTTATGACATTAAGGCTTCCAAAATAATAAATCTTTATAAAAATAGGTAGTGTACTACAGCTAGCTTCTGCGAATTATGGCTTAAAAGAAGTAATAGTTTTGAAACGAAAATGTGTAAAGATCAAACGTTTCACCATCGCGATTTGAATACACATATACTTCAGGGTAATATTACACCTACGAGCGTGGCACGCGACTGAATAGTGCCAACATAGAGAGGGCTGGCATGGCATCGTTTAATTATGTCACGCGCTGTGCCTGACATGTGTAACATTCTGCCGATGAGGCGCACACATTAGTTAAGGTAATCAACAAGAATGGTCTGAAACAGTGAATAATATATCAAAATTCTATTTAGGTTCGTCACTTATAAGGTCAGAATGGTCACCTATCCAAACACGACCGTACCATAGGTTGCTTAACTTCAGTAATCACTACCAAAGTACGGCCACCAATCATCACCAATCAATTGATCAGGTGACATCGAAGCCAAATGTCTGGTTTTCTGAAAAAAAAATGCGTTTTTTAAGGCGGGTTACTGCTGGGACCATCGCGTTATCTCGATGTATGGGAAAGGTTGCAGTAACACGCTGATTATTGACCTTTTGAATCACTGTTAAGCAGGCAATGATGATAATCTTTCAGACTTTTCAGACTATCTTACTTGTTGTCTTTACTTATTTTATTCGGAACCTAAAATTTAAAATGTTGTCTAGTACACTGTAAACGTTTTAAAAATATTGAACCCCAGTCATATTTGTCTATCGGTCCGTTGTAAACAATAAACATGTCATAAATTTTAATCTGTCCAACGCACAATTTGTCAAACTCGTTTAATCGTCCGCCATATTTATTCGTATTGACATTCGATGACATATATCCGCCTAAATTCTGACCTAAATCTATCGAGCAGACGTCAATGGCTTTTCCATACACCGGGCTGAAAATCTATTTTAAACCCAAAGTTAACAACCGACGGTTGTATATTCACTGGTAGCGACATAAGAGTAATCAAAAGTGATTTTAGACCTAATAGCTGTGAATTAAAGGTTGATAACCGTTTGACGTTGTAGACTGATGTATCGATTCCCGATGACAGAAGAGTGAGGACGTTAATGACGTCATTAGTCGAATGGGTCTTACTAAATGGAAATGTTTTGCGGGTACTTTATAATTTGGGTTGATTGCGTTTTAGTGGATCCAACAATCAGTTGAATGTTATTCGCAAGGTAAATTTAAAATCTGATAAAAATAGTTACAAATAGCCTTTTTTCTTAACGACCACCTATGATTTCCTAAAAAATTTTTTTTTGGTGCTCTTGCTTCCGAAGTTGCCTGCAGCAATAGTATTTCTAAAATACAGGTTAATAAAATAAATGTTTTGATTATCCAGGTTTTTTCAAACTCTTTTTTAGGGTGCGTGTGCACTAGCCGGTTGGGGACCGTGGCGTACGCCGGCGTCCGCTGTCAAATGTGCCTGATTCTGGCCGATAGGCCCAACCGTACGCCGGCGTACGGTCTCGCCTATGGAGTGTTTCAAACTCGTACTGTGGCGGTATTATTGATCAGATCTTAGCCATGTTGACTTTTTTGAATAGATGAGACCGAATCCTATACAATAGACACCAAAAACAGCCGAAAACAACAACTATAAGGAGTATGGCACTTGGCAACAATAGTGACCGTGGACTGTTAGGGGCTTGATACTTGACTCTCGAAATTTCGATACTTGAAAATAAACGTTCCACACATGTGTGTTTCTGTTTGTAAATTGAGTGTTTGGTGTTAGTAGACGATTTCGGATGAAAGATTATTTAGATCACGTCATTATTTTAGTACTTACGACAACAATAACAAATGTTGTCGTTATGGGCGGGTAGTTATTTTATTATGGCCCATTATAAAATAACTACCCGCATTAAAGTTTAATTTGTTTTGACACAAGTATAGGCATAACATTCAGTCACAAAACACTCTTTACAGAATTGTAATCGGTTGTCCTTCCAAGAAGTTACGTGTGTTTACGTAAGTGTAATCCGAAACCGCGCGTGCGTGTGATGTCACGTGACGTTTGACGTCACTCACACATGATTAATAGCTTATTTTTTTACCGAGTGTTGACCAGCTAGTGTGGCGCAGAATACCGCAGTGTTTCATATAAAGATTTCAGTGTATAAGTGCGATGCTATCCGCCAAACTACTTCAAGGCATAAAATACATAAGTATTGTAACCTACATAGGGTCCCAACTAATTACCGGAGCACTTGTCAATACTCTCGCTCGCCCCTTCTAATAGACTTGGCCGTTAACGCATTTTTAGGGTTCGGTAGGCAACGATCACCTTATTTATAGTCTATAAATTAGTTTAATGGTGGAACGAGATTGTTCAGTCTCTGTTGACTTAATCGATGGCGATAATGTTGATGGTTGCTTTGAATTACTCGGAATAAGTACCACCATTGAGTAACAGTACGAATATGTTAGAAACACAAAAATAACTTATTTATTCGCGTAAAGTTTGTGGAATATTAATTTGTTTTTAAACTCACATGATTATTATTACCTATAAGCATTTTATTTGTTTGTTTTCATAAAAGGTAGAGTTTCCTAAATAATTAAAACAGAAATTCTTTAACGTTTTTTATGGAATTATATAAATGTTAGCCAAACGTATTTCAATTGCTTTGTTTCCAAACCCGAAACCAAACTAAGGCGTTAATGACCTACACAGTCGATTAATACCATCAAAAACAATATTTTACCTATGACAACAATATATTATGTATTAGACATGACGGGTCTGCGTGAAACGGGCAATGCAACGCGAACGTTTAAAATCCTATAATATTGTAACCTATGTAGAGCACATGCGATATTTAAAACTCAAGAAGGCTGATAAAATTATTGTAAAAAAATACTTTGTCAATATTTTTCCTTCATCATATTTCATTCTCGTTGATCCGGCATCAGCTGTGCACGATATATCCCACCGCACATTAACACGATCATCGACTGGTGCTTTTTAATACGCATGCAATGACAGGCGTATTTCATACAATATGGGGCCGGGTTTAACTGTGGTTAGGTTTAACTACGATTTAAGTTGGGGTTTAAGCTAGTTTTTAGTCTATGCACCGTTTCTGTTATGTTTATATTTTAGGGTCGGACAATATATTATAAAACTATTAAAAGAAAGTCGTGTTTGTTACAACACTTATAACTCGAACCGATTTGGCTGAAAGTTGGTGGGGAGGTAGCTTAGAATCAGGAAAAGGATATAGGATACTTTTAATCCCGCTATACGGGGCCGGGGCTAGGGTAGCACGGGACCGAGGCGAAACGGTGGGAAGGTAGCTTAGTACCAGGAGAAGGACATAGGATACTTTTTATCCCGTTTGACGGAGCCGGGGCGAAACAAAGTTCGCTGGGTCCGCTAGTTATTTATATAATTATAAATCAGGCATTTTTTTCTTTCGTTTTTATCCATTTAATTTGGCTTTGGTCTTTTGAGGATAGATATCACGAAATTATCGCAGAAGTCATTGTGTGAAATCATCACAAATCATAACTGTCATTTCATAACAAAACGTAACAAATTTGTATCGTTCAAGCTACCAATATATTGGAATTTTCATGTTATTATGTAATGCAAATACTCGTACTATAATTTTGACTCAGGAACGTACTTATCAAATGATTTCATTTGGTAATAAGCTTATGTGCAGGCATGTAAACTTTCTACACCAAGTTTCCAACAGATCAACCTACAATTCCCTTTAATTTCAGAAAACGCCTATCAGTAAATAATTATTAAATAATTAATCATATAAGTTACCACAAACGAATCGATCAGCACAATAATGAGTGCACAAAACTGCAAACCGAAACAGGCGTGGCAGCTTTATCGCCATTATTCGCACATCAGCCCACAACTGGGTCCGCGGGGGTATTGGGTAACTATAGTCAGCGCGTTAGCAACTGATCTTGACACCCTAATGTCAATAGTCGTTCCGTATCGAGGCTCCCGCTGAAAATCAGCGTCGTGATAAACATTACACATGGTTGTCACGACTAGTGCTGAGCGGGAGCATTTTTGATTCACTATCATGTTTCTTATATTATTATGTCTGTATTGTTGTGTGTCAAATAAATGTTTCTTTCTTCTTTCTTTCTTTTCTTTTTTCTTCAATAGAGATAATATACAGCGCCCCGCTTTATAGGTAAATAAGTGCATGCGAGATGGACATGACACTGACAGAGCTCAGTTGAACACACGCTGGCTCTAATAATTGATATGCATTTGCTATCCATAAGAGGCGAGGAGTGAGTTCTTGCAAGTAAGATAGACGCACTGTCACGAGCTTTTTTTATTACTCGTAGTAGACCAATACTCATATTTGTCAGCAAATACAAATACAAATACAAATATCAATGGAAAATGTTAGCAACACCTGCGTTAGTGCTTTTTAAGTCGTTAAGTCATCCTTTTTACTAGCACTATATAGATCACAATTGTCCGAAATATTTTTTTTTATTATTATTATATTTTTTTTACATGACACCAGTGACTAGTTTCTTGAAAACAATAAACAAAAACTTTTAAATAATATTTTACGTACATATTTGTTTTATTTTGTTATTCTTGATATTTATTTCTTCCTTTTGATTGTGACGGCTTTGATTTGAATTCAAATTAATCAGTTGAACAAAGCATGCCTAGACGCTACAGTTTTCAATTGCCATACAAAATCTGACTGGGAGAGAATGCTTTTAGCATTAAGTCCACCTTTTGTACACTGTTACTTGTGCAATAAAGTTCTTAAAAGAATCTATGGGAGAGATCGTTTTCACTGTTAATGGAAATTACGCCAACAGCATAATGTCAACTACTCTTCAGCAATGCGAAAACGATCGTTACACAATACAGTCCCACAACTGTGGTCCATTGCATTAACATTACAATAGTGTGCGCTCGCCCTAACGACGGGTCTACACGGCAGAAGCTTATAGCAATATGCTTGCGGTGTTATTGTGTTTTTGATTCCGTATAATTAGGTATTATGAGGATTTGTAGTGGTAAATACACATGTATTTAAGGTCATAGGGATATAAAAATTTGACTAATAGTTTTTTCCACAAAAAAAAGGTATTTGTTACTAAAATAAGAGAATATATGTCAACTACTATACTTCTTACCGACTTCCTTTTTTATAACGATATATTTAAGGAGGCAATCCATCGTACCTACGTTCTTAGGGCGGGCGGACATCTAGGGCGGCTCTCATAAAAATTATTAGGTTAGATATTAAAATAAGTATTTTTAATTAAAAATATAAGTAAGAACTATTTATTGATGATCTTGATGAAAATGTAGCAGCTACCCAAGGCGCCTGCGCTCATTAGGCGGACGACTAGGGCGGATCTCATAAATAAGCAAATACAATTGGTAAAAACGAGACGTTTTAAATTATTTTAAAACTGCTCTTACTAGAATACCTATTTTGTGATTCATAATAGCTAGAAATACCTCATCCCGCCTATATTCGTAGTGCGCCTTGAGAGGCTTGCTAAACATGCATTAGCCATTTCCAAATAAAGCCTCACATGATATGAGGAGGCGGTCCGGGAACAAAAGAATGACAAAATAATGTCGATAAACACATCCGTAATGTGGGTATACCTACTTTATTTTTTTTTAATACACCCTAAAATATAGCAACAAAAGCCGCGTAGTCATCGCCCCTACATTTGTCAGGCTGTCTAGGATGGCTCTCATACCTCATTTACTAAAAACTAAATATTATGAACTAATTCAAGTATAAACAGTATCTCTTTTCTTTGACGAAAGTATACATAAATGCTACAAAAGCCGTCGCGCCTACACTCGTAGGGCGGGCGGCCGTCTAGGGCGGCTCTCATAAAAATGCAAATAGCGTTGTCGACGGGGGATTCGCCGTTATATCAATCACGCTCGCTCCTTATTATTGCCGGTTTTATTCGTTTATTGTTTTCCGAAGGAATCTCAAGGGATATCTCTAGTGTTAAAGGATCTACGTACTGTAGAATTGTGGGTTATTTGAATGATTGTATGGGTTTTATTCATGCTCCAAATGTATGGAAATATCTACTATAGGAGTATCAAATATTTTGTAGTTAAGACATAACCTTATGTTACTTTGAATCAGAAATTAGTTTTCTATTTCTATCAGTTTCATTGATATTATCAGGGACAGAAGAGGCGGCGATGTCTTAACTGAGAGTTAAGATTGCTGACTCTAGTATACTCATTTCAATAAATAGAAAAAAAAAGAAAGACTAAGTGTAATTGTTAATATAACACTGAAATTATCGTTATCAGAATAAGGACGTCCACTTCTGAACATAGGCCTCGCACGGTTTTCCACAGACCGGTTACGAGGGGTCTGCATCCAGTGTGATCCTGCGATCTTTACAAGGTCGGCTGTGTAGAAGTCCTATGCAACACCTTTGGTCGAAGGCTCTCAATCTAGAACTTAATGAATTATTAAAATCACAAAATGTATGTGAGTAAGTAGGTTGATCAATAAAAACCTTTTAAAAATATGTACAGGACTGTAAAAACGGATTGCTTCAGTTTCATCTCGAAACTATATTTCCGACAATATAATGTATTATGAAGAAACAATTTGTAACAGCTTATGCTAATATGAGCACTAAAAGAGGATTTTTTTAAAATAAAATCGATAAAGCTCAATATTTGAATACGGAATACGTTATTTCATCGAGAACGCAGACAACACTATAATCTCATTAATGTTTTTAATTAACTATTGTCACGAAACGATTGACATTTCCGGCTTAAACTAGCGAGTCGATTATATTTAATCGATTGAGAATATAAGCTGACAGGGATTTCATCGATTTGAATTTTTAATCGATTCCAGTAGCCATATCTTATTAATACGTTTCATATGAAAAAAAAAACACTCATTGATAGTGTTGAAATTCAATCACCTGTGCTATTTTTTGATGGAAACAAAATGTGGCGAAAGTAAAATTACTTTGTAGGTGCTTTTGTACTTTGTGCTACAAAAATTAGTAATTTGACAAAACAGATGCACATAGAATCTACGTTGTTCTAACGATGATAACAAAAATATTCACAGTGTAAATCGTTATAGATAGAATTATTAACACCTCCAATATGTTGCGACTAATGTACCCCTTATTCTAAAAACTTAAAACCGTACTAAGGTTAACCCGACCAATTTAAAGGTAAGTCATATTGACAGCATTCAATAACGGCGGCATGCTTTTGAATTGGTCGGGTAACGTTATCAACATATTATCCCTATCCCTAGGCCTATCGATCCCTGAGTGTTTTAAAACCTGGTGCTATCGTTTTTGTAATTAGAGGGACGAATTTAATTGCAGAAAAACCAGCATTTTGCTTTACACAAATCTGCTGTAACATCAACAACAATAACTTCTCACATCCATACATCATGCCGTGAAATATCTTGAAAGTTCAAACATTGTCTAGCGATACGTGCTCCGTCCCCTAATGTTCTTATTAGCCGGTTTTATACTAAACAGTTGAAATGGAAACAGTAGGCTTATTCTGCACATAGTTCAAAGTATCATGGAAGATTTTTTTTGTGTAAGCTCAAAATTTTGCCTTGGGGCTTCAGCTGACGCGAGACCACAAAATTTTATATATCTAGCCAAGTTAAAGCAGAGAAAAAGTGCTACTTGGCTTGGCCGTAATAAATTCATAATAAATATTGGATACTAATCACATAGGTTCATCTCAAAGTAAATAGTTCACTGAACTTGTGTAATATAGAAAATTATGATTTATACATTGACCCAGGAATCGAACCCCGGACCTCGGAGCATTGACGCGACGCCTTAAAAACCCAGCGTGCCTAGTCACTGGACCACGGATGTCGTTAAACGGATGGACGGATTGCTGCAGTATCAATGTATGAATTATGTAAGTTTAGGAGGCAAAACCTGAGTTCTCGGGTATCATTTCCACTGTGTCACCTCAAAATTCCGCAACTCCGCGAAAACTCATGCAAACAGACGTATCCATCAATCCTGACAAGGCGTTTATGAGAGTGCCCTGAAGTTGCAAGCGCCTCGTTATCCCAGATTACCTTTAACGTCTCCAAATAAAACAATAGCAGACGAACCCTGACAGCCGGCTAAACGACAACTCCAGTTTTACGCGCGAAAACAATTATTTATTGCACCTAAAACAGCCGAACACTCTGTACATATCATCAACAATACAACCGAATCTCAACTTTAACGACAAAGATTCAAAGTCGGATTTGGCTTAGCGCGAGCCGTACACAGTCGAGCAAGATTAATAGGGCATAAAACGTAAGATAATACAATATACAAGAAGACACGTTGTTAACCGTTCTGCTGAGCGGCGGCGTCGACTCGCACCGGTCGTCTTGTTCACTCACGTTGTATTTCAGACAGTCTGTCCCATTCGCACAGTTTCAATTATCTGCGTAATCCCTCAATTACGCCGACAGATGTCGCTCGCGTCTTCGAGCTTATGTGCCAGTTTAAAGTACCGTCCGCAAAGCAATTACTGTTGATCGCCGAGATTTGAGGGTTTTGTTCGGAGCGTTTTATACGCGGGTCGAATACAATTAGAATATTCAAACCGTTTCGACAGCTCCAATTTTTGGCGATCGAACGGATTTGTTGGCAATCAAACTTGGGTACAAACAATAAACAAGGGGATCATTTTAGGTATGAAATCAAATTTTGCATTGTTTTTTTTTTATAAAACATTATATTGTTTATTAGAATAGCTAGATACGGGATTGCTACCATGTACCTTATTATTTATGAGCTTCCGATATTTCGGCACTGTTGCAAGCGCCATGATCACGGAGTAACTGATTACTGTATTCTAATGTTAGTGACCATGAAAGTTTAAAACAATATAATATTATATTGTTTCATTAATGTATTAACGATTTCATAATACTATACATCATTATAAAAATACAGTTCATAACAACATAATTACAATAAAACGTAATTTTTTCAAGAACCATTACTTTTTACAGACGCTGTCAAACCAACGAAAAATTCCCAAGATGCTCGCAAGGGCTGGGCAAAAAATATCCTAACAAAGTAATTTCGCTCCCCTCTTTCAAATGACGTAATTAAATTTATAATTACAGATTTTGTCGCCAGTACTTAACCCGGTACACGGCTGTAATAATTAATATTATAATTAATGTCGCGATAAAGTTAACCACGCCGATTTATCCTTCCTTACGAACTGTATTAATTCGTGGCCCGATTAATTACCGACATTAATGTTGTCACAATACTTAAATTGATTGTAGGCAGGGGTTGTGATTTTTTGGTAAATTTATGTCATTAGTCATTAGTATTCCTAAATTATATACTTACCTAAATGATAGTAGAGCTGTGATCAAGGAAGCCCATCTGCACAGACTGTCTGTGTAGGTACGGCTTAAGAACTTTATTTCTCAAAAGAATTACTGATAATTTACTCACTGAGAAATAACATTACATAACTAATCAAAAAACATAAAGAGTGTACTAACATCTACCTACAATATTGATTTAATAAGTTTAGTTTTACTGGGAATAAGAACTCAATAATGATGGGCTATTTAGGCAAAATGTTTAGAAGATGATGGTTACAAACGTAACCTAAATCGTTGCTACAACGATTTTATTGTGATTTCTAAATAAAAATATGAATTTCATATATAGAGTTACCTATCCTATAGAATAAACAAGGTGAAAGGTGAAAGTAACTTTAATCTAAACATTAAACAAATAACCAAGTTCTTAAATTCGGAAACTTAACACACTTACTTTTTATGTCCATTTAATTTGTCCTTCGCTGAAAATTTGAAAAGCAAATTATGTAATATTTATCCAATCAATAACTTAAAAATTTGCGTTCTCATATTGATGAGAAACTTCATAAATATCTACGATCTATCAGCGACGATCTATTCCCATAGCAATATTTCTAATACGGGATCCCGTTAATCGATCGATATCCTACCTCTAAATCATGCGCGTGAGCAGTCACGAATGACGCATACAAGTAATGCCTTCGCGTAGTGTGACGGTAATTAAAAAGTTAAGCCCCGTGTTAAATTGTAAGGGGGTGGTTATAATAGTTCCAATGTAAGCTGTCAATTGATAGTGAACGGCGATTAGGCATTTCTTCTAAACTAAAACTCGCGTCAAGTTATTTCAACCAAGTGAAAGAAAAGTCAATGGCATGTCATACCGAGGTCAAGAAAAAAGGAAAGATTGGTGATTACTTCATCGACAATAGCAAGGTCTTAAGTTTAAGAAGAAACTTACGACACGTCTAGTCTATTCTCTTGACAAGGGCACATACAATATAATACAAGTAGCGGCGAATAAAAACATTAATCAAAATAATACAGTAACCAACGTTAATACAACTAGCTTTTTCTACCAAAAGATAATATCATTATGAGATAAGGTTTAGTTATCTTTTGTTATTCAATTATCATTTATTACACTGAAGCAATAATCTATATATCTATAGATTATTGCTTCAGTCGTAATAAGTATGATAAAAAAACTGAATAACACTTTTTCCTTTTACTTGCTGCTCAGAAAAGTCATAAACTTAAACATTTATTACTAGTAACTGAGGATATATTTCAGTAACTGACACAATATTTGAACCTATCTGTTTGATCCTATTCCGACTGTTGCATTTTCTGAAAACCGTTTCTCCCACAAAATTTCTACCCACAACAAAATCTCCCAGCATGAACGCCGGCTCGGCGACTTTAAAAAGTCATTAGTGTACCTACCTAATGACATTAATGTAATCGTCGCTACTGAACGGCATTCCGCCCTGCCGCTCGCCATCATTACCATTTGACATCACCATCGACCATGTACACTCGCCTTTATCTACACCCACACTTACAAACCGATTTAAACTCTAACACCATCCAAATTAGATTTAATTTCAATTAAAGATAATTTGAAATTTAAATTTTGAAATCAGAACACGATTTGACAGCTCCAACTCAAGCAAAGAGGTAGCGACTCAATTCTCGATTCATTTCACCAACGATTAGATGCGATATTTCTTTGTTACACCAAAGATAATTATCGGCGGTTGTGTTTAATTTCTTTGGCTTCCATTTGTCAAGTGTTACGGACGGACAGATTACCCGTGTTATGCCTATACCGAGTGATATATTAACCTAGATGGTATTAAGATAAAAACGCTCCTCGTTTATCGGATTCGGTTAATTTAAGCGTTTAGCCATGCTGATTATTGACAGGCGCCTAATTGATTTTGGGATGCTAGAATTTAATTAAAAGAGAGCTTACTCAATTGTATATCAAGAAAAATATACGACTTTTGCTTACTTAGGTAGGTATTTTTAATCTTTTTTCTCTCACATTTACCATTTGATTGTCCAATCTTAAGATGTTGAAGGTTGAAAAAGTGATAAATTCATTATTTTTCCTTCCTGACGTGATGTTTACGTGTTCTAAATCAATCATATAATTATGTTTATTTCGGGTAACATTTATTATTGATTATCTACTCTCTCATGCGATTAAAGCAATTGGCAAATAGGTAACTAGGTACTACATATTTTACAAATACCTGAATCGTGACTAAAACTGACAACCATTTATTATTTCAGTAGCACTGCATTCTACCACAACAAAATACGTTTAGTCACGCACGACTAAAAACCCACACCTCTTAAGTCAAGGCTCAAAAACCGTCATTCCCTTGCTCTCCAAATAAAAAAAAACGGCCTCAAACTATCTTGGCCACAGACTGCAAACGACCGGCCAATCCTAAACGCATTATACGATCGATGCTACCACTACATGTGTCTACTTCTCGACTACATCTTCCCCCTTCACCCGAAACCGGGGGGTGAAAGGGGGTGAAATAGACAACGCAAAGTCAATATGTGGAAATAATAATAAAGGATCGCGCGGGCTGCATACGTATCGGTTTATTATCGTGATATTATCGATATAACATCGGTAACAAGTCGATATTTGCAATGGTAGCTTAAGTTACTATTGTTACGTTTTCTTGTTCTTTGAGAATCGCGATTTATTGGGATCTGTTTTATTTCTTTACTGGTTTGAGGTTCTTGTTTTCAGACTTTGAGAGACTAGTTTTTAAACCAGTATACCTACTATATTTGAAAGAGTTTGATAAACATCCTAAAAATATTATAAACGTGGAAGTTTGTGAGGATGGGTGGATTTAATTATGTTTGTTACTCCTTCACGGAAAAACTACGGTATGAATCTTGATGAAACTTTACAATAATACACATTTATAATTTCATTGTGCTATTTTTGAAGATCTATTTACGCGGGTAAAACCATGGGGAATGCCTAGAAAATAGATAAAAACCATTGAGTCACTTTCAGTTTGAATAGATTGTAGATTTCATGTAATGTATTCTTGTTTATAATGAATTGAAACATAATTTTATCGCAACATTAAAATTTTGTAAAATACAGCCGCAAGTAATTGGTTAATTCGATAAGCTCCATCATAAATCTTACAATCAGATATAAACAAAACATAAAAATATTGAAAACACCCTCGATTTTTCTCGTTTTACAATAATATCAAACAAAAAAATCTCCGTACGATCAGCAGATATCGGCCACATGAAATTTGATGCGCCATCATATCGATATTACGACGATTCTTCCCGATCTATTCGATTGCGGACTAGAATCGATTCATGAATATATATCGCTGCTTCAGTCGAAACGAATAATGAATACGTTTATTGTGATTATGTTTTCTCGATGCTCCTGATTTGATGCCGTCTGTATTGTTTCATTACTTGATCAATGGTATTCTGAATGAAGATTGTGTTGAACATGATGTTCTGCGATTACATGCATAAGTAATTGGTTTATTAAAGACAGGGTAAACTTACCATATCAGTGAAATATGGCAATAGTGATAAACGTTCACATAAGTTTTGGATTCCCCGATCAAACTTTCATTACAACTTTCACCCCATTAACGGGATCATTTTTCTTTAAATTAAAGCTATGCTTTGTCCGACTCTATGGTCTGTTTTATGCCTTTATGTTAAAAAAACCATAAAGATTATGATGCACGCACTTGGCTTGGTCTGGCTGGAGTCAAGAGGAAGCCCTGTTAAATAAAAATAAAAACATATACATATATGTCGCAGCTATCCTTGTTAAATCAGCCAGTTTATTTTTTTTTATTTTTTTTACCAATATAAACAATTTACATTCAACAATTCGATGACATAGCTTTTAAGAAACCACTTAGGTTTGAGCTAAAGCTAAGAAGTTTGCGCAATTTTTAACAATTTAAACTATTAATTGACAAATTTAACATCTGATAGTGCTTAAAAAGTAGTCTCTAAGCTAATATTTAATATTTTTTTCCGTGAGACTATTCACTAACGTAGGTGGTAAACTATTTATAAGCCGAGGTAGTAGGTACTTCGCCGTAATTGAATGCCTATTCAGTTGTTCAAACGCCGAAATCCTTATATTAATACTAGAAGGATTTATCCAATGATATTTCAGTCATCAGACTATCTAATATGACTCAAAACATACCTTATATCATAAGTATAGCAAGTTAATGCTTTTAACAAAAGTAAACCACGGTCCTAACGATCATTATACTCCCAAAGCACTGTTTCAATATCCGTCCACGGCAAGTTTTTGTTCCTACAGCGGTATTATTGGAAAACTTAGCAGACTCTGACCGCTTCAATGCAGCGCTGTAAGCGGTTAATAGTGCATACTTGTACACTACATCTTGGGTGGTTATTAGATACGAATATAAGGCGGGGAAGAATGGTTATTCAAATAGGAATTGTATATGTCGTGGAGTTCGATTTCAAATTGCATTTCAATATTTTTTCCTTTCCGACTTTTTCAATAGATCTCTCGAAGTTTTATGGTGGGTAGTTAGTAGTAGTAGGTAGTAGTATAGTTTTATAAATACTTCAGTAACATGAGGTCAATAGAACTGATTCTATGATTATTTAGCTGGTATCAACGAGTTACTTAAAGGAAAACGTCATACAATGCTTTTTAACCGACTTCAAGAAAAGGAAAATAAGTTTTTGATGCACCTGTCTTTTTCATGCGCATGATGTCCATTTTAAAAGCACAGAGCTACCTAATTAACCCTCCGCGGAATTCTAACTTTCACAAATCGCTCAAAATTTTTCTCACGCGCTACCTATGTCATATTTTTCAGTATCTAGTTTGGGACAATATAGTGAATCTACTACAGAACATAACAGTGTATCGTACTATCACAGAGCCACCATACGAACCCCCTACAAAATGACTTGACACGTACGGCCGCTTGTAAGATTGCCGTGGCGTCATGTGACGTTATGTCTTTGCCTACTCGGCAACATTTTTACGACAGCAAATCCAGCAATCTTTGTGTCCCTAAACGTGCCTGTGTTGGGCTATTGTTGTTTTATTGGTATGTTATTTGTGTGGGTATAAGTTTTAATGCTTACTTAATAATAGTTGGATATTTGTAGAGACATTTTATTTGATCTAGATCTCCTAGAACCTGGAATCGGAACACCATCACTCAGGTCAGAGAATAGAAAAGAAAAGATTTAAATGCAAAGGTTTTGAACTTACATAGCAACATAAACTTTTTTTATCGACAGAAATCTTTGAATGATGAACATTAATAAAAAAAAGTTATTATATTTTTATATCCTAACCTAATTTAACGTTCTTGACGGCGCAAGTACTTACATTTTCTTGCTAGTAAAATTTACTTGTAAGTATTTTCTACCTTTCGAAAAAAATCCGCGCGGCTGCCAAAATTGGCGCAATAAAAAAAGTGTAAAAAACCTAAAACACATCCATTTGTTATCCATTTTGTCGTGTATATCTGGGGTCCATTACTGCCATCCACAAACTATAATGCCGTTAAGTGCAAAAACCACATTTCGAGAAAAACGGGTTTAAAGGTGGGAAACGGAAAAAAAATCGCTATTTCAAAAGTAAATGAGTAATTTGTAACTTAAATATACCATCAGATAGGTTTTTATAAGAACTATAGAACACTAAAACTCACACAACGCTACGTATTATAGGTTCTGAAATATTCTAATTTTATCGTTTTAGATAAGTAGCAAATTACAAATAATTCATAATAAACACAACTTAAACGCCGCTACAGCTACCTTAACGGCATTTAAGTGTTGGATCTTGAATAATTTTGATAAATTTGTAAAACGAGTTCCTAACTAATAATTCTACTAAACTTTAATGCCGTTAAATAGTGTAACGGCGTTTTACCTCGGTAATACTTTTTTATTTTTTGACGAGACATTACTTGCCTATAATGCAGCTAATGTCAGTTAACGTCATTTTAGTATCGTATTAGCGCGTAAATTATGCAGTCTTTGGTACGCCTATTTGATTCGTATTAAATACAAGACTAAAATGCAGCTAAAAACAAAACCTTTTACCATAACGGCATTTAAGCTAGGCATAAGTTACTTGAAAATCTAGAAAATACAGAAAAATGTATTTATGACAAAAATAATAAAACCATTTTTAGTATATAAGATCGAAATTTAAATAAAAAAATATATATATTTGCATTTTTGTGTCTCGTGGCAATCAATTCTAATGACTTTTTATCATATTTTCGTTATTTTAGCAGATTTGTCATTTTATGCTTTTTCTTATAACAAAAGAGAAGTAACTGGCAATAATCAATGTTTCTTACAGCGTTACGAAAATACTTAAGTAGATTCTTATAAAAGACAATACAAAATTAAATCTTTTCCATTTTCATGTCGTGTTGAAATCAATTACAAACGACTATTTATTTTAATTCCTAAATTTAGCAGTTTAACTTTCTGCTATTGATTAAAACACAGTTAACGGAAACACTTGGTGAAGTGACTTAATCCATAGGTATGTGGACCTATAAATTATAATTGCTGAACGGCAAACAAAACACCGTCTTGAACCTGAGTAATATACTGAAAACTCTGTCAATTTTCTTAATATTTCTCTTCGCAATTGAGCCAAAATGAATTTGGCAGTTCAGCGGAACTCAAAAGCATTAGAACAAAAAAACATTAACTGAATTTTCTCATTAATATTATCTGTTGGTCGTGGCTATCTCGGAGACGTGGCTAATTCCGCTTTCACGTCTCGAGTTACCCATGCCTCCGTGACAATAGAAACGATAGAGACGCTGGTAGAACCTTACTAGTAAGGCGCGCTCTTTCCTACTCTCAACTTTTTCTTCCTGATTATAGCTAAGATAAATAATGTCGTGGCTGTGAGAACTTCATACATTGATGTTCTATCTGTATATATTTCTTACCCTTCTTCTTGCTTTCCAAACGAATTAAGTTCTGTCATTTTGTCTGTTCCTCCTTCAGTATTTGTGATGAATGATTCGAACGCACACCTCGCCTATGGGGGTTGCCACTTCCCGGATCCTCCTGGCTTAATTCTTTTAGATCTTTTGGGTTTGCTAAATTTGTGTATTTTGGACAAAGGTAGTCCAACAACATGGGTTTCTTCTCAACCCAGCCTTTGCTGTCGATATGTCTCTCTGCCCCCCAAATTTAATATCACTGCTTTCTTAAAAGAGCATTTGGTGCACCAGATTCATCCCCGCCGAGTAACTCTCGTATTCCACTGTCGCACTTTTGAAATACTCACTAAAAAAGCTGGACTGGGCCTCGTTTACTACCTTTGTTGATTAAAGATTAAACTCACTACCAAACATTAACACTTCTAACTCGCTCTGTGCTTACTCCTATTTTGTCGATGTCTTAAACCGGCACAGGTTAGACGACTTTTCTCTAAGAAAAAAAGAAAGACTAGAGAAAGGTTTGCGAAAGCATGTCTCCACTCACGCTATCCACTATAATTTAAAAACAAATCAGAAAGTTTCGTCAGTTAGTTATCGCAACAAACACACCTGCAAATGACCCATCAACTTGGCTCCACGCCTTTGCAGACAAATTCGTCCCACCCTTTGTCCCGTTCACAGACTGCTCCTTCTTCAATTTATAAATACCCAATTCAACGTTTTGCACATAACCGCATTATAGCTTAGGAATGTAGGATAACGGCATTTAAATCGTGTAAACATGTAAAAAACACGTAGCCTGTTACATTTAATTAGCATTTATGGTCTACCCGCTACTGTTATTTTAATAAATACAGACACCTAATACAACGCTTAAATGCCGCTATTGGACTTTATCTGCGTTTTTGTCTAATATTTTACATAAATTTTTAATAACGGCAATATACTGTTGTAATTTTTAAAAATTATATGTGCTATTACAAGTTAAAATCCCTTAGCCGCGTTTTAGCTAAGTAATTTGTTGTAACTGCATTTTAGCTCTGTAATTTCGCTAAGGCAAAGCAGTTAACGGCATTCTTATTTTTTGTATCTCAGGAACTAAGCAAGATAGAAAAATATGAGTAACAGTGTTAGATTCAGCATTTTTTTCTGATCCAGATAGTACTACAAAGTCAATTTTGACCAATTGTCGGTTAACGGCATTATAGCTTATGGACGGCAGATTAATAACCGGGACTTATCCGGGCCTAATCTGCCGCTCATTCCCGGTTTCCGCGGTTCTTTTTCGCGCCAAAAAACCGACGCCATGTTGCTTTCTGTCCGCGCAGATTTATTGCGAACGCGGATTAAAAATAAAACACTCGCTGCCAGTATCCGATCGCGGATAAATAAGGCCGATTACCCAATAATGCAAATAAATATTTTTATCAGGCTGAACTATTTTTCAGGTTTTTTAGGAATATGTTTTGGAGTATCACGAAAACACTCAAGAATTTTATACTAAAATTGATGTGAGTGACTGTTATGTCAAGAGAAAACATTGTGATGGATGATACTTAGCAATAGGATGCAGAGATACTATCTAAAAAAATAATTTCGTAAAAGACTTGCCCTTGCGTCCGATCCCATCAAAACCAATCAACACTTTTTTGTTTTGGAAAGGTCATAAATTGATTTGTTAATTTCTCACGTCGTTATTTACTAACAATATTTTGTTTACTTAGCTGGATGCTGCTGACAGGTAGCTGAAGATCTAATAAATGTTTCAAATGTGGGTCAAGGATTTTTTTGCAAAATAAATAAAAAGATATTGCATTTCAAAAATTTTTATATGTATTATGTCCTTAAAAATGGAACCACGGCCGCGTTTTGATTTTAATCTCTATCTCTAGTCTGACCGCTTCCTATCTCGTATCGTGTGACGCGCGGTTTTTATGGGTATTTTTCAATTTGTTTCGGCTATCGGCTCCTTGGGGATAGGGCGCGGATAAGGGATTATCGACGAATCCGCAACTGTAATTGGTTGTATGGGCGCGCCGACGCAGTTGTTTATGGACTATTCATACTTTTTAGGGGCGCTTTTTAGGGAAAATTAAGTTCAAGACTCAGTATAACAGAGTTAGCCTGTTAACATCCCACGGCTCGAAAAAGGTTAACCTTAAGTATGAGAATGTTAACGATGTACTTAATGTCAATATAAGACTTTAAAGTCACAGATCTTAATCCTGCTATTAATGAATTGTGAACCTTTGTAGACTCTACAATCAATAAGTATAATGTCTATGTTAATATTAGTTCCTTTTAAGTAATTATTATGTCCAAATTTACATTATTGCAAGGCAAAAAAGTTGAAATAACGAATCTCAAATTGTTTGGTACTAATATTTATTGTTGATTTTGTAACTTTCATCAAATGAAATGGTAGAGATATGAGTAAAAAATATAATTTCAATAAGACGCAATTTTCATACTTATTTGTTCCTCCTTGAATAAAACCTACGTAGGTACTCTTCTTTATTTTTGTGGCAATCAAAACTATAAAACTTTTTTTTTGCGGCTTGGACAGAGTCCATTCGGCCCTGTAGGGGATAATACTAAGTTGCCATCGTATTGCATGTTCCTTAATTTTGGGAGTATTCAAATATATTGATATCTTTGACGTTTACATAACTGTCAAACAATTCTCTACCCATCGTTCCTAGTTCTGCATGACGTCACTGCGGTTCAAGCTAATACCAACTTGATGAGTAGCTTACACGATAAGGGCGGGATTACACGGTCACCCTCACTTTAAAATTCCGCTCCGATCCGAGATAACAGCGATTTAAGCATTTTTTGAGATTTGAAGATTTAAAATGGCCGCCACGTGCCGTTACAATGTTCTCGCATATTTATTCTAATTAGGTATCAATGGTATTACGTTTTGAGAATTGGGTGGTTCAAATTTGTGATTTGATTGTTTTGCAGATGTGAGGATATTTTGGTTTGTGTGATGAAATAGGTGTTATATTTAGAATATTAGTGTGGTTACTCTCTTGTAAAATGCAATCGATAAATAGGTAAAATAGTCCCTGAAATAGGATTAATGCTTAAGGGCTAGAGTTGCAGTCACAAAGCTCTGTGATAGTTTGTTTAAATATATTATTTAAAAAATAAATGTTACATTTACAATTACAGCATACTCTAGGACACTAATGAATCCTGGTTGACTGGTTTATACTGAGAGTCTTTCACGGTCTAGCACCATTGAATTACTATTACTATAAACGGAATTTCTTCGCGAACTGATTTCTTGCGCAATGATTTGACGCCACTTGGCATCAACGCTTATAAACGGTTTCAAATTCGACATTCAAATTTCAAGAAATACGTCACAATCTTGTCATCGAGTTGCGACACATTTAGTGCGCCTTCACATTAGAGAGACAGCATCGCGTCGCTCTTATGTAAAGAGCTTACTGCTGTCATTTATGTATGAAAACAGCAGTGCGACTGTCGCGTGACCGTTGCGCTGCTAAAGTCGCCTAAGTGTGAAAGCGCTGTTAATTCTTGGCATAGCTGTTCTATACGTACTTAGGAATAACAACTCACTGTCTAGTTACAAACTTACACGGCGAAAGCTGTGCATCACAAGCTGCCCATCAATCACAGGAGGCTAATGATGCGGCGATGCTATCGGCCGTCCGTGTCATTTAAATTTAAATTAAGGCATTACAACGGTGTTGCCAGTGAGCCCTCCGCCTTATCTCGTGTGGGGTGCATTTTTAAATTGCGAACGAGTGTGGGATTTGTCTTTTGTTTTACTCAATTCAGTGTTTACTCACTTGTATTTAGTATGGTCGAGATTCTGTGGGCTTTTAACTTTGTTCTCAAATGTTATTCATTTTTTTTGTGAAATGTTCTAAAGACAATTTTTTTTTTGTAATAAATTTACTAATAAAATGCTTAAAAGTTAGAAGAGTTTCTTTCGTGGGTGGTACTGTAACATAAATATAAAATGTGAAATTTAGGTAGAGGCATACCGTAGATAGTTACATTAAAAAAAAATGTAGCTTTTTCACCTAAAATGCTTCCATTCACCCATAAACCTATCTCACTTTTAGTAATAACGAAGCAATCTTAAAACTTGATTACAAAAGCAATCGCAACTTGAGTAAAAATTAATAAGAATACAGCTCGAATTCATCTATCAAAAGCCTAAGTTCAAATTAAAATACGCGAAAAAAGTCTGCTATCAAAAATCTCTGCCGCTTCATTTGGTCGAAAAAAATGTCTCCAAAAGATTAAAATTTAAGGGTGCTCTTTAATTAATTAAGGACGAGGTGACTCGGGGAAAAAATTAAACGTCAAAATTACAACAAGATTCGCCTTAATTATGTCCTGTGGGGGGAGGGAGGCTACTAATTACTTTTTCTTAATTCGCAAAGTTTTTGCCTGTTTGGTGCGGTCTACGAGACGTTACAAGTTCTTGTGATAATGTTTGTGTATTTGAGATGGTGAACATTTTGTTAGATATTTAATGAACTAGGTAAAAATGGTACTTGTTACTAAGAATGGATACTAGAAAAAAAAAATGATTGTAAAAGAGTTTAGAGCTCAACCTATGTTATAATTTTTTTTTCACAAAAAAAAACAAATAGTACAAATTACAGTACAAACTTCTTTCCATTAATTTATATGAAGCTTCTTACTGTAATGATGTTATTCTTAGTATTTTTACTTCAAATTAAAATGCAAAATATTGTAGAGATCGCTAAAACTGGCACATTAACATTTTTATAGTCGAAATTAAATATAAAAGTGTGGGTTGGGATTCAGATTCAATGGTTCCGTAGGCAAAGAGAAAAATAATATGACTCTGTGAACCTTAAAATTTAAAATAAAATAGTTTTACATGTTAATATTTTGCAAGAACACTTTCTGCATATCTCATTCCAAATCAATTAACACCGATCTGAGAAAATAACAAAAGACACATAGATTAAATGCATGACGTTTGTCTTAATGTTAAGTACTCTGTGTTTTACGAACAGGTACAAAGGTGTATGGAAGTTTTGGCTCACTTTTCGGCACGCCATTTAAATTATGTTCAAAAGCGGTCATCAACAAAACAAAAAAAAAAGATTCCTTGCATTAATTTACAAATAAAATATATTCTATGACAAATGCTCCTAAACCGTCATGTTAGGCCATGAACAAACTGTAAAAGACGCTCGAATTCAAGTTTAATAACAGTTTATAATTTGAAAACCTGTCAATTTACGAAGTTTTAATAAAGTATATTTACGATTTATATTGATGTGATCTATCGATTTTTCAAGGTTTCAGTCGCAGCCGTCATTTCGTCAAAAGATAAAAACCAAATGAGCCACGCTCCATAGCAAAAATTCCAAAACCCTTTGTCGTTAAGTACCTACATCAAAATCAGGCAATAGTCACTAATTCGCTTATTTTTCAACGGATCCCTGCAACTAAAGAAAAAATAACCCTCAACTAGGACAGATAAAATTTAAGGCAATACACTTTATCGCCATACCATCCTTTGTCTTACCAAATTTGCAAATGAATTTTTTTAATAACGCCAAATTTTTAGCAACGGCAACCCCTTAATCCTTCTATGATTTATGGCAAGGCAGAGATACTTGGATAATGAAGTTTTTTGTTATTTTTTTACTCCCCTTTTGTTGATTGATTTAACCCTTTTTGCGGGGAAGCTTTGTTTGGGTTTTAATTAGAAATTATGTTCAGTTAACTTTGTACGAGTAATTATGTAACAGCTTCTGGGTAGATTCTTTTGATTAGGAAATAAAAAAAAAACGTTATTTGTCGTCAACCTATTAAGGTAGTGACCAGCATAGCCCCGGATTTACTTGGTAGTTTGATTTGAAAAACACAAAACGTATAAACCAAAGAACTCAATAAGAAAAATCGAAATGAGCTTTGAATCATTCCACTGTAGTACCAAATAGCACTATTTACTCAAATGATCCGAGTGCAATGAAAAATAAGCGTTTGTAACACTAGTTCACTGCACTAACATCTAAAAATCATCAATCAACCGGGGAAACGGTTCCTGCATGAAACGGGACGTTTTTTTGGCTCCATTAGTGTGCTACTGCCATCGATCAAACACACAATTCCAATTTACCTATCGGCCACAAATTCTTCAAAACGACTGTCCACCGAATAAAGATAAAAAAATAAATTGGCAACACAGTATCGGTCGGTTTTTCATCTCTGAACGAATGCGTTCCTATTTGCGTAGATTAATATTTACCGACTCTGTGAAATATGAGCGTGCGGTTTTTTAGACTAAACTCTTCTGTGGTGTTTTTCGCGTTTCGTGTAGACTCTTTAAAATATATTATATCCTTCTTGGATATTAAGTGACCAGCGGGCCTAAAATGCGCGCCTATTTATCATTTATCGGGGCAATCGATAAGTTTCAAACGTCATTTAATACTTAATTAAAAAGCTTTTTACTAACTTAATGTATGTATCTGTTTATAAAAGTAATAAGGATTGCCTGACAAATGAAAAAAAGGTGAGAAAACGTTTTGTTTAAGAAATATAATTATTTTATCGACGCGATAAACGCTATCGAGGCGTGCATGTTAGGCTTACTGAAAGCTCTTTTTTATTGGTACACAAATATTTATCCAAACCTTGAATTTGTCATACACACACAGGTTAGTCTATCGGGAATCTTGATAAAATTATACTCCTCCTAACCTAGCATTAAAATATTATTATCCTGTTTGTTTAAAAAAAAACTTAATGATAAGACTTACGGAACTTTAAAATTATGACTTGTGTAGAATAAACACAAATTTATTTTTATATCTTCTTTTTTATCCACTCGATATTGACTAGCTTCAGGGGCCATATATTTGAATCACTTGCGTCAATATTACGAGTGATTTTCGTTCAAAATGGAGCTTTTTTTTATTTTTAATTCATCTTCCAACCACAAAATTACTCGCCATCTTGAAACGAGTAATTCAAAAATAGAGCTCCAGTTCCCTCTATTATCTTACTACTAAATATTGAACTGAAAACTGAACTTTTGTTATACAGGAGCTATGAAAAAAAAATAGTTATAGTCTGACGTAATGACGACTGTATCTTTCCTTTTCATAAAAAATCGCTATACTCTCCTCACTCTAACCAAATTATCAACACCATTATATCTAACCAACAAAAGGCAATAATAATCCGGCGCTTGCCCATCAAAGCTTCGCCCAACTGAAGCGTGAGTCTTATTAATAATTATTATTTAGTTATTAGCGTCATTATCGTAGGGCGCTGACCTTAATTGTCGATTGATTGGCGCATGTCTGGCTTTCCAATACATAATTGGTTCCCATTATGTGAAGCGTAGTTCTGTTTAAAATGATGATGTTGATTTTATTGTCAGTAAGCAGTGTTATTGTTTGGATTCAGTCTTTGAAGTAATTAAAATAAAAACCGTAACCGGACCAACGGATTTACGTGCTTTCCGAGGCACGGGGGTGAAACACCGCCAACTTTCAAACTCCGGGCTTCCCTGAGAATTTCTGAACAGAAAAACCCAGGTTAATATTTTTGGCCCGACCCAGGAATCGAAACCGGGACCTCTGGCGCAGCCGTCGCTTTAAAATGCGACCCTCTAACCGCTGCGCCACCGAGGCAGTTAAGGCATCGTATAGTATTGATTATACAGCTAATGTTGAGAAACCTATGTCTTTTTGACGTGTCCATGTGTTGTATTTTAAAACATTACGTACCTATATTTTTTCTTTTATTTTGGTTTTTCCTAAACAGCGCAAAATATAAAAAATACCTACTTTTAACTCTTCCGGAATAAAGTCGTAACCACACTTACGCCATTTTCCACCTGACTGTCGCGTCTGGAAATCCTGACATCATTAGTGGACGTCGTTTGTCACGCGACTTATCGCCCTGCCCGGTTAATAGTCGCAACGATTTGTCGCGCTAATGCCCGTGTGTACGCGCCCTAATGATCGGGTTAGGCTATCTGGACTTTGGAGATTTTTCTTATCTGCGCGGACGGTTGAGATTTTTGGTTTGATTGATGAATGTTTTATTTGATCCGAATATTTTTTAATTTAAAGCCCTTACGTAATTAAATATTACATATTTTTACTTAAATTTTATAATATTTTTGAAAGCCTTTAATTAAAGTTCGTTTGATTGTAAGAAACTACTAGAAATTCTTGAAAATCATATTAGATTAGGAATTCTTTAGCTTTAACACTCGTAAATTGATGTTATTATTGACTGACACTTAAAAATGTAATTAATAATCTCAAAAATTACTTACATTTTGTAAGATAGATAGATTTTATTTCCAACAAAACAAAGGTCATATTTCATACAAAAACTTACTATTACACAAAGTCAAGTCACGTCTTTTTGGGCTGAAGTTTCCACAGATGAGTTGTTTGATTTATCATATTATTGACAACCAAGGAGAAGCAATCTTGATCCCCATAATAAGGAAAAATATTTCTTTTAATAATTGATTATACCTTTCATAAATCGAATCGAATGTCCATAGATTAAACACTCTTCTACTGTTATTGAGTCCATTTCACTCACTGTATCCAAACTGTATTCTAATAATCATAATTCAACAACTCGTATTCAATAGCTAAACAACAACACAATAAAAAATAATACCAAACATTCAACTCATTCGAATTAATAAGAATAACAAGATGGCGGGTAAACTAAGACGTTTTTATTCGCTGCCACTGAAAGCGTATTATCCCCATCGGGCCATTACAGACATTTCTTGTGAAAAATAATAGATATACACATAATTACCGACCCTCCTCTCGCGTAGAGAGTGACGCCGCAATACGTTGGAGAAAGACGCACACATTTCTCGCGGTTTCGCTTCGAGCACTTAAGTAATTGAATAGAGGGGAATCGGGTTAGTCAGGGCATAAAGGAAGACTGCAAAATAATAATACTAGTCATAATATTTCTGGCGTCGCGTGAAAGGGTCGCAAGTTATTCAGACTGCTCGTAAATATAATAATAAACATACGTCACTCTGTTTGTTCGTCGCACGGGAGCCCTCGAAGTAATGTGCAAACTTGTTTAAGTATATTTATTCGATGGTCGAGTTTCAGCATCATTTGATAGTCGAGAGCTGTTGTTATTTTCCTGAAACAAAATAAAACATTTATGGTAGCTAGATTCAACGTGATGTATGATGTTGCACTTGAAAACTAGTCCTTTTTATGTATTAAAAATATTTTTACTAAATATGGTTACATATTGTAAGAATAAAACATCATTTAAGTTTGAATAAAACTTAGTCCCCACCCCACTCAACTATTTTTAAATATGTTGTACTGTTGTAAAAATCCTAAAACCGTTAAATACATTATGATCGCCTCAATGCTTTTGTTGATAATTCATTTTTATGTTTTTTACATTATATAAATTGCACTTGTAAAAAGCAACTGTGACAAACGAGGAATCGAACCCCGTGTCTTTACATTTTACACGTGTAAAATGTAAAGACGGTGTTACCCCATGTGTTTTTTTAATTTATTAAAAAAAGTTATAAGACAAGATGTCGAGAGAATAACTCAGGTAAATATAGAAATAAAGAAAAAAAAAGTTGAGCTTAATTTTTCTACCCCGATTAGTGACGTATCTTATTATATCGAAAAAGCGCGTAAATCGTCATCCGTCGTAAAACATTGTATCGCGTCAACTCTTCGGCCATAAAAACAAATGGCGCAATGATAATGCGAGCGACGTACGATGTCTTGTTTTGTTACAATCTCACAATTTTTTATTGCCATCACGCGAAATTGCGTCGAATTTATTAATACTGTCTGTCTGTACACAACGTTTATGGTTTTTTGGAAGTTTTACGGGGATGACTTTCGCTTTATGATAATTAATTTAGATGCGATAACTTTTTATGACTTGTTACAAAAATATTATTTTATGTTTATAAAATTAGACACTTAATTAAAAAAAAACATTTTTTTTTATAATTGGCTTTTCTTAACAATGTTTTGTTTTATGTATTTTTAAAGTCCAGCTGGGAATCGATAGGCCGCCGGCGGTTGCGTAAACAAACCAATGTTGATAAACACATCATTGAGGGTTTAATTTATATTACTACAAAATCTCAAAACCCAAATCACATTTCAAACCATTTCAAATGCAATTGGTTGTAACTGACAATTAAAGGTCGATTTACACCGATCCTACAACCCAGCATGGCTGTAAAGGCGTATTCCTTATTGCGAGCTATTTACGATATTGTTGGTGTTTATCGTGGAGCTAATTAATAAACACGCCGAGTCGCGCCATCGGAATATCGTTACAGCCAGTTACAACACTAATCCTTGGGTTGGGGTGTAACCATAGAGTGTAGAGGAAGAGGTCGAGATTCGACTGTTATTTTGGGCTGAATTAGTTTAGGAACACGTCTTGTAAAACAAGCACCGATAAAATTTTTAAACTTCTTTGGTTTATAAGGTTTAAGGCCGTTTACCTTAATAATACTGTGAGTTACTTCGAGGTGATGCTGGCTGTCTTAAATACTGCCACTCAGGCGATGTAGAAACGCCCCGGGTTTTGTTGTGTAAACCTACGACGGGACATATTATAACCCTCCACCTTCCCCGGGGTGGGGAGTATAGCTTATGCATTTAAATTCTTCTTCTTCTTCTTAAAGTGTCGACGGAAACCCATATGGAAGAATTACAATCCATATAGAGGAATTACAATGGAGAAATTACATCGTAGCAGCCCAGAATTCAGCCACTTGTATGTATTGCGGATCGACTGCATTAAATTAAATCAGCTTCATGAATTTAAATTCAGAGAGTGTAATTAAATACTACCGGATCGACTGCCATATAAGTGCTCGCAATGCAGAAAACCGGCAGAGATGGAGAAACATCGCCAGACGTGCTGCAGCCCTGAAAGTGAGCGGTGTGTGACACGAGCCCCAACCCTGTCCATCTACAACCACGACCAGAGTGGTGAGTGCCCGACTAAGAAGAAGAAGAATTAAATACTGAATGAAGATATTACCTATAAATCAGAACTGTGCATGGCAAGGAAAGCAAGTACATTCCTTGCCTGACGCTGTTGCTTTACACGTGCAATTTATAATACTAAGTAGTGACAATTCACTTAAAAAACAAAAACAAAACTACGCACGAATTTAATTCCAACCCGAATATTCCCGCTTCCGCCTACAACTGTGATCTCGTTGTTAAATTTAATAAAGCCGTATTTACAAGGGATCGTTAGGGCTCCGCAACACCGCTCGCCTTGTACGATCGCTTGTTCGCCTTTAGACGTATCTGGAACTGCTTCTGTTGGTATGTGAGCATGGATGATTATGTAGTGAGCTATTGTGATTCTCATTATTCCGTGAGACGGCTGATCGGATATGCTCGGTGAGAGATCAGGCGCAGAACCGACGGCTTAACGTACATTCCGAGGCATGGGGGTGTCATCACCACCAACTTCCTCTGAGCTGTTTCAGAGTATTTTCAAGACAAAAAAACTACTAATTCAACCCGAATCCGACCTGGGATTTGAACCCAGGAACTCTTGGGTAGCAACCAGCAAATTAACCACTACACCAACGAGGTCGTCATTTGTTATTGTAATTGCTGCTTATTGTTTGTAATCAAAAGATATGTGCAAAATTTATTGGTTTACTTAACACAAAAGGTCGGCTCTCATTTAAGGTGTCGCAAAACTTCGTAGGTTTATTATTGGATGAAAGTTAAAGTCAAATAAACAGAACAGAAAAATATCTAAAATTATAAATAAATACTTCCTCTGGAAGATTTTTTCTACCTGCGTTAGTAAATGTCTTAACTTGAGAAGATATTCCATCAGGCATATGTTTTTTTTAAATGAATAGATAGAGACATTAATGTTTGATAAAGACACAAATCCATTGCGGGTTGTCCTCTCACTGGCACCCTTCCATTCAGTAGCGACGCCATCAACGTAACGAGAAATGACCTAATTTTAACCTCCAGATTCCTTTCTAATAACGTCGACATCTGCTCCCGAAGTAATCGCCAGAATATTCAACATCGACCAACTGAGCTGCGCTCTAATCATGAAAATGTATTTATGACCTAATTAAACTCTTGTCTACCGCCCGACGGCCCGAGCAAAAGGGACATAACATACCCACAGCCTACGCGAGCGAACGAGAAGCGAAACACCCAGCTCTCTGATTAATGAGCGTTATATGGCTGGTTAAGTACCGTGTAATTTGCAAAACGACCCTTAATTACCGGAGAACATGGCTACTATCTCCGTCCTTATCTGGTGGAGCAAGATTTCGCTCGAGCAAGAGGGACGGTTGTAAGTTTGCGTTGCGACTCCAAAGGCGGTATTTAATGGGGCATTATGATGTCGCCCGTGCAGATTAGGTTCACATGGCGCTGAAAATTGTTTGTTCCGCTCTTTATATTTGGCTTTCGGGACGCAAACACAGTGGAGAATTTAGTGGCGTGTTTTCAGATACATACCGTTCTGCCGCTTCCGAGCATCTTTGTTTGTTACCGCTAAATGATGGAGGAATGAGTTATTTATTAACAAAGATTAAGAGAATTTGAATCTTTTTGGCAAATTGCCTAATACCCTACTCTATCTGTACAATATTTTTAAATCCACTATAAAGTCCTCCTGGCCGTATCCGACCACGGTTCTTAACTCAATTGGAAGTTGCCATCGGTGCGGGACATTGTTTAAAGTACTCAAGGGCACTCTCGGTTCCTTCACTCTCTTTATTAGAAGAGACGGCAGATCCGACATGACCGGTGACAAAATTTACTATACAATGTATTAATGAATTTATTGTCTTGCCCACAGGTATGGTTCCAAAACAGAAGAACAAAATGGCGGAAAAAGCACGCCGCCGAAATGGCGACTGCCAAACGCAAGCAAGAAGAGCTCGGCGAAGAGTGCGACGACCACGAACAACAGGACAACGACGCGTGCAGCGACGAGGAGGACGCAAAACGACCGCGGCTAGACCTACACCACCAGCACATGCACCAAATGCCGCACCATCGCCAGTGATCGTATGCGTCGAGCGACGACGTCAAACAAAGCGTCGACGCTCGCGACTGTGACGTTGAAAGTGCCGACGTAAAATACGATAACTTCGGTTACACAGAATACGTGGTCCCCAAAGCTTTCTGTAAAGAGAGTCATGTTGCTAGTAACGCTAAAAATGACGACGCTCCTTGCGATCTGTCAAATTGGCATTCTAAATTCGAACGCGGAGACCTTACCATCCCTAGTGAAGTGGAAAGTGGAGAAATGAACAATGACGATGATCAGCCGATCAACTTCGCCTACTATCATTTTTAAATGTGAATAACTTAGCTTTTAAAACTGTAAATACTTCGGGTAGTCATGTGATACGTTAAGTAATTTATTACCGTTAGATTTTACATGGTACTATTTTAATGATTGAGATAATTTTAATATTAATACTGTACATTATGAACATTAAACTCCCGGTGCCAATTTTCCTAACAGTAGCTCTAGATTTTAAATTTAAATATTGAATATCTTTTATTCACTATCATCAAAATCTTTCCCCAGTATGATGGTGCAAATTATTTTGATAAAACGCTACAAGTATCATTATGTCTTTTTTCCTTCAAAACTTTAATTACCTACTATAGTCTAACTACTGAAAGCGCAACCTGAATAATTTATTAGAAGCTTGATTATGGAAACGTTTTTAAGGTGTTAAAGAAATGTCATAGCCAGTGATGCTGGCCAAAGGTCTCCCGCAATATTTATGATATATTTGTTGTAATTTTTTTTGTTATTTAGAGATTAAATAAACTGGAAGACATTTAAGTACTTTTGAACAATTAACATCCTGAATTTGATAAAAAATTAAAGTTGAAAAATTTTATGAACTAAATGTTTAAATGTTAAAGAATGTACATTATACATAATTTTTGAGTTCCCCGCGTATATCTCAGGTCACGCTTTCGTTGGACGGACTATGCATTTATCAAATTGGAATTAGAATTTTCGCATTCTTTATTTGTTTTTTGTACAAATTGTTTACAATTCATGATATATTCATAATATTTTGTAAATATTTAACAATAGTTTATGGAAATTCACGAGTGTATTAATGATGTTGCCATCGGAGCGCATTGCAATATGTAATGTATATTGTAAATTTTAAGATAAATTGTAAATAAATATTTAAACGAATTTAATTATTGTAACTAAGACATGAGTAGTGTAGACCACGCCAGAATAATATTTTAAATGTCGAATATGTTCCGAAATCCACTTCTAATTCATAATACTAAAATCTACATTTTTAAAATACTTCTGAGAAAATGATTTGGAGCATATTTGACTAAAAGGACGATAGAAAATTCTTTCACACAAAAAAACCAGTCTCTTTCGAACAGTAATAATATGATATACCTATCAGTGATATTTGATTTCAGTATTTTTAGGCAATATCTGTAAATAGATTCACTACATTAACCATTAAGTCAGTCATAAAAAAAAAAATATTTATGTCCTCTGTATGTGCCATAAAATCCAGTAAAATATTGTGTGAAAGACTCAAACAGTACGATATATTGTCATAAGTTAAAATAGTCGACGAGCTTCAAAAATAAGATGAATCGCTTAAAAATTGTACGCAAAATCTGAAATAGGACGCTTTTAAAGTGTATGGAAACCACCAAACTTGATAAACTCAGTAATTTAGATCACAAGCGTGGAAAATCTACATTATGTGGTTGGAATAAACAGTTAGAAAAATAATGTGATATTTTTATTTTATCTTTTTTATCCCAAGCAGAACTGAGTGAAAGTTTATACACATAAAGAATCCACAAGTAATCTCATCTACAGCAAAATATAGGACACTTTTTCGTATAAAAAATACAGTTTCTAGAACAAGAAGAACAGAAATCCGACACTTAACTCATACATCTACTTTAAAAGACCAAGTGCAAAAATAACTTTTCATACTTTAAATAGATAATATGGTTGACGTAATGTCTTAATTCTCAAATAATCACACAATGCATGTCTTAGTTTAATTTTTTTCTTGTTTGTTATTAATAAAGAATTGTGATCACACAATACTATAGTATAATCAGGACACACATCTCTCGCAAATAAGACGCAACCCGAAAAAATCAGCAGACATCAAATAGCGCCGCGCTGTAAACTCGATAAGAAACATCGGTCCGAACCCCAATACTTCGCCCTATCTCCTCAAAACTGTCAAGAGAGAGTCGCTAGAGCAATTCTTTCGATATTTATTGCTGTAGGTATACCCTTGCATTGATCAGACCTTTCGAAGGCAATCGAGGCTTTGAGGCAAAAATCGAGATCACCCCTCGTCTCTATGGCAACGGAAACACACAAACCAAAACAGACCTTAAAATCATCAACCTGTAGAACAATTTTCAGTGTCTCCAACATCTTGTAGTGCGGCTTCGCGTTATAAATGTAAAACAACGTTTTCAAGAAAGAGAAGGTCCGAAAGAAAGGGATGGGGTACAGGGTGGGGATGCAAGGGTAATGTTCTTTCATTTGTTGCGGGTAGGGGCCACCAAATTTTTATTCTGTGACGGAAATGGGAGGAAATGTGGGTAGTTTGAAGCGGAGGTGTTTAAAAGGGGAGGATATGCACTTGCGTTATTTACGGAGATTTTTACTTGGGGTGTTTTATCTGAAATCTCTACATAGACTTTCTTATGCTTACGAATTTCAGTGTCGGAAAATTTGTACATTTACGGCCTGTTTTACAATGCCTGAATAAGTTTCCATTAGCGATATCTGTCCACTACTTCATACGAAATGATATTCCATTTTGAATTATTCGTTGGTTTGTGCTTATTGGCCGATGGTGAAACAGGCCTTTATTATTTTATAATAGCAAGACATAAAAATGTAAAAATAACATAAACATAAATTTTCTTATCAATAAAACAATGCGCTATTGAACATTATCCTTGAATAAATTGAAAAGAAAATAAGTATTTTCTAAATAACAAAAAGTTTATAATGAGGCGACACTATAACGAAAATACATATTGTATGCATTCCTTAACTTACAAGTTATTAACTTAAAAGGAAATGGGAATTTTCTTACAACCAAAAAGTCCTGGAAAACACTCGAAGTCTGGCAACAGACAGACACGACCCGATAAGGTGCCGTCCTACCTTTTATTTATGACTCCATTTTAAACCGGAGCGAGTATGTCCGCGTTGATACAGTACAAGAGCATATAGTAGTCTTGCTTTGAATTAGACTGAGGAATAGAACACGAGGAAACAGAGTAATCTAGCTTTAAACAACAGAATAGAAAATATACATTTTAAGAGCTGCAGTAGTTCACGGATAGACATAAAAGGTAGGTCAATCATCATCATCATCATCATTATCAGCCGAAGGACGTCCACTGCTGAGCATAGGCCTCCCCCATGGCTTTCCACAACGACCGGTTGTGAGCGGTCTGCATCCAGTGCAGCGTAGGACGTCTACCGACAAGATGGACAGACGACCTTGTAAAGATCGCAGGATTGCACTGGATGCAGGTCAATACATATAAATAATTAATTTTAGAAATAAAAAATGAGCAAATTATTTACCGAATGACTGCGATGCAGCGTTGGTTCATAAAACACTAAATCTGGGATTATCTGCAGTATGTTTGAATGAATTTTATGTACTTACTTCAACTCCGCTGGTTCGTTTCGTTATACTAGTATCCAAAGAATATACCTATAAATTCTTCAAATGGTTAGCATGTGAACTCTAATTCAACTGATGGTGACCGAGAAACTCTAAGTTAATTTAGTTTTACCTAGGTATTAAGCCTACAGGTAACCGCTAGGGTGACGGAGAGCATGCGTAGAGCGAACCTCCGTCATCTCATTTAAGGCGGTAAGAGAGAAACCGCGGAGGTTTTAGTGGGTAAACCTAGAAAAGGGAGTCCCACATAACCCGATGCCCCCACTCCGGACAGAAGGTATGCATAAAGCATTTACTCCGCGAAAAAAAAAAGGTATCTATCACCAAGCGGTAATAAGCATAGGCATTCGTCGATTTCGATTCCCCGCTACAGACTCTTTAAGTGAAAATGACTTTATGTTTTCTTCGGTAAACTACTGCTCCCATTTACACTGTGTCGGTATCGTAACGACGCGTGTCGACACACGCTCAGAGAGATTCAGCCGAAATAAGGATATGTACTTGCTGATTTATACGTACACCCCGGATTTAGGAGCTGCTGTTTACATCTTATACCCTGTATAAAGGCGGGGCTGAAGCAAAGTGTTTCAGGTAGGAACATATTATTTTAAGAGCGTTGGTGGACATTGTTTGTAATACATATTAAGTTATTTTAACTCGGAGTTAACAGGCTTTTTCTGGGCGATCTCGTTCCATCTACGATTCCGTCTTCTCCGCACTTTACTTGGTCTGGAGTCAAGAGCAAACCCATTCTGAAAAAAAAGATAATAATAAGAAAATTTAACAGAAATTAGGAAACATATTCAAATAAAGGGTATCTTGACTGAATACAATGGTATGGTAAAAATTGCTTGTAATAAGTAATTATTGGAATGATAATGTTGAGTTCGAAGGAATACCTACATAATTTATTATAAATGTTTTCATTCAGGTATGAAATAGCGCGACCTTTTGCTACGTGAAATTATAGACCTTTTTTCTTCCAATTTATATCAGTGGGCGTTTCTCGACTAAAACGAAGAGTCCATTCTAATACAAACATTAGTCTCAAATCATATAAAAATAATATTATCTACGTAAGTTACATATCTTTTCAATAATGTTTTATTAAACCCTTATCACATCTTTGCAATCGCATCACTAACTTGTAAACTCCTTATATTTCAACCTTAAACACCACCCACATCCGACCAAAGGCCCCAAACACACTACACTTGCAAAACATTACACAAGCTACTAATTGGTGCCGTGACCGGCGATAAATAAAGAAGTAAAAACACCGTAAAATAAAGCCGGGCCTACACGGAATTAGTCGCATAAAAATACTAGCGACACAACGAATTAACTGAACCACTTGGGCTGGCCACACACTGAGATGGGAGCGGATTCTGGAGTTTTTGAAATGAGAGGAAATGAACTCTTTTACGTCTATGGCTGAGTGGAGTGACTATGTTTGTTTGTTTTATTGCTTGGCAAATATTGTTAACAATCTTTAATAACGTTCAAAATAATATCAGTGAATAAATTTAATCTCATCGTTTATCAATGAATTACCGATGTAGGTTGTGAGTTTTTCGTTTACCTTATTTTAATTTATTTTCATTTTGTTAGGAAGGGATATCACGATTGCTTACAATATTCGCCAAGCAAAAAAATAGTATCAAGAAGATTTGAGCTTAGTACTTACTTAATGCCAATGATAATTGTAACACTGTTTGAAGTATCTTCACGTAATTTAGCCTGATGTAATGTGATACTCAATTGATCATTATTTCTGTCATCAATAACTCTAAAATCTGTAAGAACGAACCTTCTATTCATAAAGTCCAAGGCGATATCGTTTTCAACTCGTTTCTATCTCGCCACTGATCCTCTCTCCCAGAATACGACCTCATCTCGTTGTGAAATAAGTCCGATACATTTACACATGCCTTTGATTCCTACGATTTATAGCTGTCCGTCTGTCCGTCCGTGTGATTTACACATTCACCCACATCGGCCACCGATAGCTAATTAATATCGTACTCTTCACCGTCAATCTGGATCTGTGAAGGCTTCGGGATCGTTTTTCATTTTCTATGCAAGTCAGGTGGACGATGGATGCGAAATATTACAGGAGTATTTTATTTATAAACAAGCGAGGGAAAAAATTACATACTCGTATCTCTATTTGAAGCGGGTTTTAATATTCCACTAATTCTTTGTATAGTGTTAGTGCCAAAACACTTGAGGGAAATTAAGTTCGAGGTTTTTAAACAAGTCAATAAAAAGATATCTAGCGATTTGTATAACTAGCGTAAATCACTGAACAATCACAAACATAGGTACTAGAACATAGGTACTAGAATGAACCCCTATGTACATAGGGGTTCATTAGATAGGTATGGTGGACACCTATCACCACGCACCGGCGTGCAACCTTACATGAAACACCCTGTATAGAATATATGAAGTAGGAACCCTTGATTCTGGTATATTTGTTTGATGATGATATACAATAAACAAGAAACTGATAGCTCTTGTAGATGATACGCAAGAAATGGAATTCGAGATACTTAGGTACTTAGCAAATGCTGTCAACAACACGTCTTCTTTACATCCAAAAATCTGCTACCCTTCTCTAAATGTGTGCGATTAGGAGGAAACAATATGAGAATTCAGAAGACAATTAATTTTAGTAACACAATTCACATTGTTTACAAAGATTGTTAACCCAAACTCAATAAAAGGTGCCAATAAAAAAACAAAGCTGTATATTAAAAATAGTAGTAAAATTACATTTGGGCCGCTATAAAGACATCCAATAAAGTTGAGGTTCGAGAATGCCATGAAACAAAGAACATAACACAAATCAAATGACAAGACGAATGGCTAAGATTATCGGATTTTTTATTATACCCCACTTTTGGGTGTTGTTTTGGCCACAAAACGATTTTAGCGGTAAGTTTTATACGACATCTATTATGGACTATGGCCGTTATCATAATGCAAGATTATGATAGTTCTAAGAGCCTAAAACAAAGGATCATAAAATCTCATGATCATGAAACATTTTATAAAATACCATCCACATACATTTCGGACTACGTATTATACATTTTAGGTAATACCGGTAACTGGATAATTTATATGTAAACTCTTTTTAATATCCATATTATTAAAATGCAAACCAAAGGATTATAATATGGTATAATATGGATTATAATATGGTATCAATTAGGATTCTTATTTGTTGCGGTGATTCTTTAGAGACACAGGGAACGTTAAATAATGCCTTTACATGATTGATTATGACATTAATATTAGTATAGATTTAAACTCATGCACAAATAACATGGTCATGCAGAATGATTGTAACAGGTCCGTTACCTTAGTTCTTTTACTTATCCCTTAATTTCTGATTCTATCTCGTAGAGAAACACCGAGCATAGCCATCTTCATCGCTCATTGTGTGCTGTTGAGCTTTTGAATGCCTTGCCGATATTAAAATAGCAGCATAAATTATAAAAATTATAAACTCATAAATTGATATTCTTTCTTTCTTTCCTTTGAATTGCTCTATGAAATGTTTCAACGTTTGCTGTTAAATATTGTACAAACTCAAAGCAACCAACAACCCAAACCCTAATATCACTTCTAACTGTTAATAAATGTATGAAGTATTTATATACTACTCGATGTTTTAAATAAAGCACTAGTTAATATTAAAAATAAATGAAACCCAGCAGATCTTTTGACCATAAGCACCAAACCGATTGTCTCCGTATATCGACACCAATAAAAATATCAGACCGGACTGCAAGTCGGACGATAAAGCACCGTTGGCATTAAAACATTTTGAAATGTAATAAATAACGCCAGTTAACGGCGAGACTTGAGCCATCGTTTATCAAGGGTTCACTTTAATGCTACTTTTTATTACATGTAAATGAGTGAGGATTGTACTCTATATGGACCTTGGTTTGACAGTTGCAGCGCACGATCCGACCCGACGATTAAGGAGGGCACGATTCGATTTGGAAGCTTTAAGTTATTGATTGGCAAGGTTATGGTACGTACTTTGAAAAACGAAATCCGTCAATACAAGTTATCGTTTTTCCGATCCGAAACATTTTTTTTAGTATGGAATCCTAGTAATAAAGTAAGTCTTTATTCTGTATAAGAACAAAGGTTACAAAAGTTCTTATAAGTAGATACATATCTCTTAGTTCTATCTTTTTAGGCATACACACACACAGGTGTACACACACACTTACAACGAAATTCTTCGTATCAGCAAAACGATTATAAATCGTATCGACGTTATGACAACGGAACCCTTAAAAAGTTTATAAAAAAATTTTTCAAAGTCAAATTTTGGAAGATCGCAAAAGATCGCAGAAAACGCTTCCAAAGTGCTAAATTGGGCCACCTTCTAACAAAAAAAAAACTTAATATAGATGTTAACCAAATACTTTAATTTATTTGCACATAATATGTACTTAGTATCTAGGTAACATCCAAAGATACTCGTAGCTATTTCTCTACATAGCATAAGTTTATTTTATCAGAATATCTATGTAGTATTCTTAAGAATGTAGATATATTATTTTGCACACAAACACAACTAAACTAAACTTAGGCCTCATCCTTCTTAATTTAATAAATCGAAGTGTGTAAATGACACCAAATATTTATTCCTGGTTTATCAAGGAATCAAAACGGAGATGTGTAGTTTTGTTTTTGTAGGAAATAAACAATTGATTGTCTATTAATTAATATTACAGTCGCTGTCACAGCGAAGTCTATAAATTCACATAATCAAAATCAAAGTGTCACTAAACACAAGGTAGGTTTATATTTTTTATTTTTTTGACTAAAAAATATGTTTATCGTAGTTTTTTTCACATCACTGATGATTTGAATAAAATAGAATATGAAAGACTATTTATTGACTTGTTAATATAATAATATTTGAAAAAAAAAGTATCCGTTAGTCACTTAATTTGTAATACAAGTATTGAACTACTATTACTAGCGTATGAAACTGACATCACGAACAAATTTTGTGCTCCCTAAATTGATGGCCCGGTCATCAACTCGTAGTACAAATCATGATTCGAAATTCAAATTTTCAAAGAAAACGTCACAATCTTGTCGTCGTTTATGCGACACATTTTTTGCTTGGCATAGCTTCTCTATACGTAGTAGTAACAACTCACTGAATACAAGCTACTTTTTCATTTTAATATTTTTTTTATAAATGGAAAGGTTTGTGGTATCAAAGGTCATCTGAAACAAGTTTTAGTTAGCCCATACTAAATTTATATTAAATTGATAGTTACTGCCCATGCTCGTAGCTTTAATATAACGTATATACGTACTATAACGTATCTACCAAACAATCCATGGCAAGATCACGTCTATCGGACCATCAATTTCTCCCCAAAAAAAACTAAAACCAAGTACTGAGTGACGGGCAATAAATAATTGTAACGTAAATAAATAAATACACGAATAAATCCGTCGTTATTTATGTCATTGTGACGATTTAATGACGACGGACGGACGGACGGACTCTGATATTAGTAATAAACCAGTATTGGATTTGATGAGAGCTGTATTTTATACGAGCACTGACCTAGGATAAGTATTGTAAATGGTGGAATTTTGCGCTTTTATTAAAATTGAATGATAAATGTCAATCTATAATTGGATAACTTTTATAATGTTTGATTATGCCAAAATAAACTAATGTAGCGTTCTAGAAAGTCGATTATTAATTTTTGAAGGATTTTTATGACATCATAAGGGTCTTATATTAAGAAAAAAACATAAAAGTGGTTTGCAAGTGATGAAAATAACGCTACTATTAATTAATGAAGAACACACTAACACTGTCTTTAAGTCATTTGTCCATTACACACAAATCATGGATGTAAAGTCTGAATTAAAGATTTTTATATATTATTAATTATTACAAAGCCTTATTAGGGATGAGACCGCCTGAATTGTTGTCCTACGTGATATTAAATGTTTTTTTGTATCATTTATTGTTTATAGTGTGCAATAAAGTATATTTATTATTAGTGTTTGCAGTTGTTAAGCAAATACCTTTTTTTATCTTAAGAAAATGATCTTTCAGAAACAGAACGTAGGAAACCAATAACTCTTAATCTGTCAAACCTAAGATTTTTTGGGTAACGCATAAGCTTTGCGATATTTATCAATGGTTGTTTTTACAATACTGACGGTTGATAAAACGCCGAGCCTAGAAAAACAAACGTAATTAGTTGTAGAAGATTTTTATTACCGGAAGATGTTTTTTTTACGAAATTGGATTCTCTTATATTAGTAGAATATTTCATTCAAACTTTAATATTAAAGACCTACTGTATATCCTTTACCTATTTTAAATCCTTTAAATAGTAGTAAAATTATACCTCGACAAAAAGGGCTAAATTCAAGAACTTGTTGTATAATTTTTCCTGTCACAAGGTGATATACAAGGATAATGTGGTTAACTTGTGCATTTTAATATTTAACCCCTTACCTCAAGATATAAAAGTGTTAGAGGGTCTGGCATTTTAAAGAAAACTAACCGATTGGCTAATGTTACATTGTTTTTGTAGTGTTAAAGAGTTCCTAGATTATAAGACCAAATTAATTATTGACCATTTATCCTACTACTATTATAAAGGCGAAAGTTTGTAAGTATGGATGTATGGATGTATGGATGTATGGATGTTTGTTACTCTTTCACGTAAAAACTACTGAATGGATTTGAATGAAACTTTACCACAATATAGCTTATACATCAGAATAACATATAGGCTACAATTTTGGAGGTTTCTAATGTGAGGTCGTAAAAAAACACATTTTTTGCGCTACTAGACGGGACGAACCTGAAGTCCACGCGAACGAAGTCGCGGGCAAAAGCTAGTTGGTTAATAAAATTTGCACGTCTGCTTGCAGGCTGAATACGTTTACTTTGTTTGCGCTTAACACGTTCCGGGACAGTAAACGCCTACAGGCGTGAAAACAATAAAACATCTATTGTGTCTGGAATAGTGTCCCGGAACGTGTTAAAGATCCTATATAACGTATGTATTCTCGTAAATAAACTTTCTTATTTCTGGTTTCTGAATAAGGAAATTAATAACTCCCACTTTAATATGAATGTGACCTAGTTTTAAGACTCAGAATACTCTCTGCCTAATAAATAAATAAAAATATTCCAATCCATAAAAAATTAAACCCTCAAATTGGTCAGAACTAAAAATGAAATAGTTTTACACTGATCCAAGTAAATCCTAACCTAATATAAAAATATTTTCTTACAGTAATAAACTTAAATTCAATTTAAGGCTCTCATTAACCCGCGTCCGGTCACAAAAAGTCATACCATAATAATTTACCCCACAAAACACCAATAAATCCAACATCAATAATATTAATAACTCCATTTGTAAAAACTTTAAAAAGACGAAAAGATAATGAACCTTATTTTCTAAGGGATAGGGGTTATGAGAAAGTTTTGAAGATAGATTGGGTCTTATAATCTGTGATCATAAAAAACTGCGTTCAGAAACCGGTAGCCGAAAAGGATTACCTTAGGGTTTGTATCAAATGCAGCGCTGATGGCTCGATCTTAGCGATGTGGTAACGATGACGTAATTTTTTAATCGATATCGACAAAAAATACAAGATACGACAAAAAATCGACAAAGTGCTGAAATAAAGCGCAAAATACGGGTCGATGAAATAGGTAGTTTGTGCTTTTTTATTTAAATTAATAATAACAAACAAGAAAAATTAAAACTAAGACATGCATGTATGTCTTTTGTATTTTGTAATGAATTTATAGATTCTTACAAGCGCCTTGATTATTGACTAACACTCTCATGAAAAATAGTAAAATTATTATGTATCTAGTACAATGAGATAATATTTTGTATTATCCCTACTAATACTGCAAGGGTTCATGTAATGTGTGTGTGTTTTAAAAATGGACAATGGATTAAAAGACGGACAGTTTGATAATGGTAATCGTATTAAAAATTTCGTGCAAGAAAAACTCGCGTAAGTATAATGGAAAGCCGATAGTGTTGTAGCTATATTATGAATAAAGAGCGGAAATGAGGGAACACATTATATGCTCTGTAAAAATCGTCAAAAAATATCGACCGATGCCCATCCCTAAAGATAATAATAATTTAATAAATGATGCAGGCATCATTAGCACAACGCTCACAGTGACCGCTGAACAAAGCCTGTTTCATCTCTCTCTTACAGCAACCATCTCACTCTAACATGCACTATGCAGATAGTATGAGATTGTTTAGTTTATGTAACCTGAGAAAGTTGGATATCTGAGCTTCGTGTCATTTTGGTTACGAATATACAGGCTGATTAATTTCGTATAAAGAAAATTATAATTTGTAGGATTTTATCATTTTTAGTCATTTCTAATAATAAAAGATGGGTGGACAGATTTCCATGATTTTCACTTTGTTGGATTTGTTTTTGCCACGAATGGGATAATAACCACAAGATGAGGCCGAGGAAAAACGTATAAACGCAGTTCTTTGGGCATGATATATTTTATAAAATAGGTCATGCCATGAGGTCTACATTCGATACCTTGTTCAAAGTCCTTCAATATTTTTCTATTCCCACTACTAGATCCGAGACAATATAGAAAATTATGATTTCTATATTGACTCGACCGAGAATCGAACCCGGGACCCCGGAGTGGCGACCCTTGATTCATAGCGGAGGACCCACTACATCACGGAGGTCATCACAATAGAGACAAGGTGTTGAATATAGAAGTCTCTCGTTCTATATACAGATTTTTAAATATTAAAATATTCGATTACCTAGTTAGAAGTATACCTCCATTCATGGATTAACAAGCTCCAAGCATAAGCTTTTACAGATCCAATAAATGGTTTATTGCCCTCACATCAAGAGCTCAAAATTCCCCGAAACCCACCTAATTATCCAATAAAATTCAAAAGCCGCAGAGCCTCCCCCTGTCGTATGCGCCCGCGCACCATTCAATGTTTTTTCTGCGAGTTTACCTGCAACTTCCTTCCTACACCGATCCATTACCGTGAATGGCATTCCTTGCCTTTTGACAGCTAAATGGATACCATTACACCTCTAACACGATACATGTCACCCCAGGAAACCATTTTCAATCTTAAGTGTACCAGATACGGTTGAAATTTCGTTGAAGATTTTTTGTCAACGAAAATGTTGACCATGTTAAAATTTAGAACAATATTTTTGAATACGAAGCTTAAGGATTTGGAATAAAGTTTAGTTTTGAGTGGAAATCACTAGATGTGGTTTCGAAAAAAGGCATTGTTTTTCTTACAAATCGAGTAAACGTAACGTTGACGTGTCTGAGCGGTGCCACGCTGTCTGCCACGGATTTTTTTGGACAGTTTTTGTGTCTCGAAATGGATATTTCTACTAATGATAGTGAAGATGCGTATTTCATGACGCTTGATGATGCTGACGACAAACGGTAATGTGACAACTTTTTTAAGAATGATGACGTGTTAAGTCAGATAGGAAGTTATGTAGGTAGATATTTATTCGATTTTTTTAGAAATGTGACAAGATTTTAGAAAAATTTCAAGTGTAGAAGTTAAGGCGTAGCTAGTTAAGTTAAATAAGCATCTAACAGCAAGAAGGAAGCGTGTATTATAATTACAATGATTGTTAACTAATGGTTAAATCCTAATATGGTCTTTAACTCTCAACAGAGATAGGCAAGGTACGCAGAAAATATTAAATAGTTCCCAGATGTGTGCGCAATACATAAGTGTACTCTCTGTTCATTCACTCTTATTAATTTTGTAATGCATTGCACAATAGAATAATGAATTTTAAACACGAGTATTCATTTTCTGGTAAGCTTAAGAAGTGAGCCTCAAACTTTTCTTAAACTCTAAAAAAATACAGCAAACCTATTTCTAAAGATCCCAATTTCAAATATCGATGTTTATTTATCGAAATATCATAAACTGGATTCGGAACAGAATCTTTTGTTACAATACACCTCCCAAGATCACGTCCTACTACACCCATACAAAGGCGTCAATAATTTTACGCGACATTTGAAGTAGTAACTATGAATGGACTACACTATTTAGAGTCCCAATGAATGAGGGAAAAAACTGACTCTTTGATTCATTGACACTTCATCCATTCAGTCACATTGCGAAGTTTCCGGTCGGGTACATTGTCGATCGGACACTATAGGAAATAGCATTTTTTGCAGAATTACCGTGACACCTTTTGTGTGATATTTCGGTATATTGGCCGTCATTATATTATTGGATTTGAAAGTGATCCTATGAGCTTACGCCGCTTTGTGTTTGACTTCCCTGACAGCTGTTGGTGCCCTAATTTTTAATAGGTTTTGAAGGTAATTTGGTGGAATGAGTAGGTTTTTGGAGTTTGAAGATCTACTGTTGCTCAAGTTTTGATTTTACTGATGTTTTTGACACGTAATTATAAAGCGTAAGATAGCCGTAAAGCTGTAGTTATAGCCATTTGAGACAGCCGTAAAATTGCAGTTTAGCCAATGAGTTAAATACGAGTATATGCCCGTACATTGCAACACATGACTTCACTTTTAGTACCAAATTCTCTAATCGTTCCTAGTCTGACTGAGGGTCATTTAACTAAACATGAAAAAAACAAAATTTCACACCAAACAGGCAGTTAGTGGCAACATTAGCGGAAGCGAAACACAAACATTGACATTTGACCTGTCAACGTGACAGTATTCTGATAGCACCATTGCACGGCTCGTCCTATCACAACACGGAAATAATGACAGATGTCAATAACAATCATTATTTTGCGTAAAGTGAAGAAATGTAGAGTTCTTAGGGTGTATCCACACCGCCCCGGTGGGTATGTGCCAGCATAGCTGTCATGCAGCAGCGGCATATTCCATAAACCACCATTATAAAAGTTCTACTTATTTTAGGTATATTTTTTTGAGGTAGCTTTTATTCCCTAGTCTGAGGAGGCCTGGCTGGGTGCGTCGCTGGGTGATTGCGATGCAGTTTTGACAGTTAAACAACTCTGCTTTACTGGCAAATTAGCAATTCTTATTGCAATTTCGTATTATATTGATAATATTACTGTAATATAACAATATAAATATTAATATTCATTCCATTGTAGTATTATTATATTGATAATATTCGTTTTCACTGAGTGGGAATTGAACTGCCTCGGAATTGAACGGAATAAGTTGGATCGCAATACGCCCCCTGATCATCTAATTAATGTTATTTAAACTAGCAATAAAGTTATAAGCAGTCAATTAGGGGCCCTTAATTAGGGCATTTTGTATTAAATCTAAGCACACAGCTGTCTTACATAAATCCTAGATGATCTGGGTTAAAACGAATTTACCGGATACACTTACCAATAGTCATTATTACACTTTTAAGCCTTATAGAGCTTACCACTCACGAAACTGTACCTACCATATGTAAAAATTTTAATATGACAACCATGTTCATAAAAAAGGTATGGTCCAAACTTCCAAACGGCTACTAAAAGAAATAGTAAGAATACACTCCGTGTCATTAAACTCGGGCGACTTTGAACATTTAATACACCGCCGGACAAAGGACGGGAACTCTTTTATTTTTCATAACTTTAGGGTTCGATGAGCATTGGCTGTGAACCATTCAATTAGAATATAAGTTGTTAGTTTCAGTAAAGGTTAAAATGTGAAACTAGGGGTTTGTAATATAATATAGTATGAAATACAGTAGTAGATAATACACTTTACACACACTATACACATTTATTAAGTAGTGTGATGATTTCATATTTTGTGTGTGGATTTCTTCTAGCGAAACGTAGGTACTGTTAGACGGATAATCGATTATAGCATTACTATGGTAGACAACAATAGCACGCATGGTCAGCACTAGACCTGTCAGATAGATAGTTTTGACATTAGATCGATATTGATTGGATTGTATTATCCCGCGCACATTTACAGCATTGATTATTGTATAAATAATTGATATGTTAAGGAAATAGAATTATTATCAACACATGGAGTTTATCTTTATCAGTACTTACTTTGTGTAGGTAGGTATATTTATTTACAACAGTGTTTAGTAAATTTTGCGTAAGAATGAAAATAAACCACATCAAGAAATGATTATTTTCTACCAGTAGAATTCCGCAATTGTTAAACATACGTACTGCAGCTTATCATGACAAAAAAGATATGAAAATCAAACTCCGAAATTACGACCATTTTACTGGCTTATATGATAGCTCCGCTCCGCTCAGTGAATTATTCTTACAATATGTACCATGCAGGTTTCTCAACCATACCTAGTTTATAACTCCACAGAACCCAAACCTCAAGTGGAGTTCGGCCCTGCCCCTCAAGACCGGTAGCCGACAATGACGATCATTTATCAGGGCCGGACTCCAAGCTACCTGGGAAATTAATGAACAACGCTCATCAACGTTGTGCTTAACGCTGCAACTTAATTGACAGGTGATGGAGATTAGGCATTTTAGTGTGTGAAAAGATTGGTCTTTAAAAAGATTGGACGTAGATTTTTCTAGGGTTTAAATAAGATTACAATATAAGACTTAGATGAGGTGAATAATACAATTAGAAATGATAATTGGACATGATATGAATAAATGCAGCGCGAAAGTTAAAAATACGAATATTATGCCTTGGTGTTTAATATTTTCTCATTGTACAACTTTTTTTGCTTTTAAGAGAGAATCTTCTATTCTACCCATTTTTCTAAATGCTTTATTTAAAATTTTATGGCATTAGATTTCACAAAGTAGAACTTAAGCGACAGAAAACGACGCGCGGTGCAAGAGATCTTGGCTCTTAGGTTAGGCGCGAGAGTCGATCGTGATCGTAAGAACATTCTTTCTTTATGTACATAAACATAGACTATATGCTTTAGTTTAGCACTGCACCTCCTTTCCAAAGTGCTATTAGCACAAAATATTATACAAATATTTTCCCCAAAAATACAGCTTAAATACACTCTCAAATGATATCGTAAATCGTATTTTTAAACCGCACGCGAGTACGGATTATAAAGGTGGGGTACAACAAAACAAAACCGTCACAGAATATCAAACGATAATATATTAGCGCTTTTTGATCTGCTTATCAACGTAAATTATGTTCAGATTATGGCAATAAAAAGTTATTAAATAAATATATTTGTTTACTCGATCCGATCGAGACTGTAACTATATGCAATCGGTGTAAGGGTGGGCTTATATGGAGAGGACTGAGTGAAAGATTCAGAAATTGAAATTGTTTATTTGGTTAAAACATGGTAATATGCAGATGGTGTTAATAACATTAGAAATAGCAGGGATCCTATGCCAGTAAATAGGCTAAAGCCTGAATAAAAAAGGTTCGTTACTACACAAACTACTTACTTGTATAACAGATAATAAGCATTGTTTACTTACATTTTTATCTAACGTCCATTAAAGTTGAGAAGCCTCTAGATGAGACCTAATAAAATTTTGACAGTGCAGCTTCATGGCAACTTTTTTTTACAATTTTTTTTTTATTAGTAAAATGTTTTTCTTTCCATAAAAACTACCTGCAAAGTGATGATCACATTTAAGGTCTAGCTAGGCTCTTGTCGGCGCAGTTTTTTCCAAAACTCCAAAGGACACGTTCGTAAATTGCCCCAGAGTCGTTTAATGTTTGATAAAAGAAAAGCATAAAGAGACTTGACTATATCATTTTGCAAAAAATATATTGAATTTTTAATACAATATTGTTAATTTACTTTGCTTTTATCTAGCGGCATATAAATCTACAAAAAAATAGGACACTATTGAATACAATTTCCTGTCTCCAACAATTGTTGTTTGGCAGAAAATAGCGGTTTCGAGCACTCATAAGCAAACTGACGACCGCTTAACGAAATGGCATATTGTGTCATACTGTGTCATGTGGCAGTTAGTTAAATAAGTAAGCGCTCGCAATCGCTATTTTAAGAAGGAAGATGACGTTTGCCTCTCATGGGTACTAACCTTTAAACCTACCAACCTCTTCCTAAAACTTGAAAAAAAACTGTGACAAGGAACTTCTTTTCGTTGGCTATTGTTTGCATTACATAATCTAAGTTGTTTGCGTCATCGTAATTTTCACGCGTCACGCACCCTAGCGGGGCAGTTTTCTATGTTTGAGTTTTGGTGGCCTAGATTGCGGGTTTTCGACACAGATGGCGCTATGATCTAGAAAGACCTGTGCAAGAGATTGAACCCACACAATTTATTTCGTTTTATGTGAAAACCCCGCTATTTACGGCTTATATTACTTTATTTTATTTTAAAAGGCGAAGAAACGAACCCATAAAATTAGTTTTGGTCGTGACGCATGGATTTTTACTTTTGGGGCAAGCAATGTATGGCGCGCCGACCGCCTCCTTAGGGCAGATAGTGTGCAAATGTAAAATAAATTATGAAACGTAAGTAAAAGCAATCATTCAAATAAAATATGAATGAATACCAGCTCTAGATAGGGATATTTCAATCAGGTACCCTCAAATACCTGGAGACAAGAGCAAACCCATTTCAAATAAAATAAAAAAATAGGATCAGTTTTTGTAAATGTTCGGCCACTGATGCAAATTTCTGTATTCCCAAGAGGTTGACTATGAGAATGCCATAAGGAATAACATTATTTGACATTATTTCTACAAATGTAATAAAGTGCTCGCAGTGTAATTAAGCTTTAAAAAAAACAATAGGAGGCTATTGTAAAAAATAATTAAGGTGTTTTGGACCTTATCAAATATTGTCGACATGTAACCCTCCCATAAAGATTAAAACTTAAGAATATAACCGGCGTCTCACTCCAGGCTGAGCTGGACGAACGGCCCAATTCCCCGGTCACCAACGCGTGGCCACAGATAATAATAAGCTAAGCTCTCCACGCAGTATGGTACTTACATCTGAGCACTGTATCTGAGCACTGTGAGTCTGTGACATGGATGGGGAAAAAATTGCCAGGTTTGATGCCTCAACACATGGCTAGATAGAGGTATCAGGAATCCTAAAGTAAGATAGAGTAAGTTGAGACAAAAAGGATCACTTAAAACTTATACAGGGTGTGGCCTGTAATAGGAGCAAAAAATTTAAATATAAGCCCTTTAGGTAACCAGTAATCAATTCTGTATGCGTTTTAATTTATTATAATGAATTTTTTTTTTTAATATTTTCTTACAAAATAAATCGAGACAGCAATGTATTGCAAACAAATTATGTCCAGTCACCAGTCATAGAACTTGACACTTGTCATTTACTACAACGATTTAGCGATTTTGATATAAATTGACTAGGGATGATAACTTTGGATTACTATATCTCTGTGGTAAAGCATTTTAGAGCACTATGACCAGGTCAAGGTAACTACGTATACTCTGTGGAATCATTGATTAAAATTTTTGCTCCTATTACAGGCCACACGCTGTATAACTTCCTGCGTTCCAAAATGGTTCGACTTGAAGAGAATGCCCAAAGGCTTTAAGTCCGCGAATTTGTACAAGTCACATAGCAATAAAGTTTAATACCTGATAGATAGAGAAAGTAATAGATTATAAAATACTTTTTTTTCCAGGGATCTAATTAACTAATTACTAATTCGGTTAGCTAACGTGAAGCTTTTTACAATACATTTTAGTAGTAAGCTAAAATAGGCTAGATTTCACCATTAATCGTTGACGCACTTTTTATTAACTGTCAAAAAGTTATTCTTCCATAGATTAACAACGGCGATGATTTAGAACTCTGACGTCATATGGTTTCAGAATTTAGCTAACACACTTTTTACTAATAATGCTCGTAGAACTTTTAAAAAATAAATTGTGTAAATTAATACAAATTGTCAATAAAAGTTTTGCCGAAAATGTTGTATTTAGTGGCGTTGGTTAAGGAAACTACCCAATTTAAAACGAGATGATGAATTTTCACATATGCAATATTAAGTTACAGTGGTTTCAATGACACAAAACTTGCACATATCGACGGTTCCCGGGCTATTTGTATGAAGCGACATTTTGGGCGAAATTGACTTATATACATATTTCGACGGTTCCCGGGCTATTTGTATGAAGCGACATTTTGGGCGAAATTGACTTATATACATACTAGCGGCCCGCCCGCGACTTCGTACGCGCGTCTTAGTTTTACTTCGTTCCCATAGATCGTAGCGAAAATATTTATAAGCCTATACGCATTTAACTACTTCAATAGCTTTCCCCAATAAATAAGCTATCTAACAATGTATCTAACATATTTTATATTCGGAGCAATAGTTTCTGTGATCAGCGTGTTCAAACTAACAAACAAAAACATATATTTTTTAAAATGTATGCATTGAAATGCGTAAATAAATTTTAATGTTATATTTTATGTACACACAACACGTAGCCTGATCTTTAATCTGGTCAAACTTACACGGGGACATTATCTTTTTATTTTACAACGAAATGGAAATATTTACTACGCCTATCGTCAATTATATTTCTTTCTGTTGCTAAAAAGACCAGGCTACTCTGTGCGCTTACACAGCATCGTGCCACATACAGGCTGAGGGAGAACCGAAATTCCCTCAAGTATTCTCCCGCTACATTAAGAGTTTGAACTTGAACTTTGCTTATGATCACAGCGAATACTCTACTTTCTTGAATTCAAAGGGACAATTCTATGTAGGGAATAGGGATCTACCCCATCATCATCTTCAACACCCAAAGGCCGTCCACTGCTAAACATAGGCACCCCACGAAAAGTTTGCAGAAAAGTTCCAGATTGGACACCCTTCGACCACAGGAGTAGCGTAGAATGTCTACCGACAATATGAACAAACGACCTTATTAAGATTGCAGGATTACACTGGACACAGACCGCTTGATATCTGCCCTGCATAAACACAAAATATGATTCTTTACTATTCTAAGCATTCTAAGGAATAAAGTTTCTTCTCGAGAGCAACATTAATAACAAACATGTGTCAAAAATTGAGTTTTCAGACATGTCAAATGATTGTCAGAATAAAAATAAAAATATTTTTTATCGTAATCACTAAGAAGTATTGATATAAATTTTGTAGCAAATCATCCCCAAAATAACTTTCTACCCCTTTTCAACCCCGTTACGAGATATATTGCAATAAAATTGGAAACACGTCTTTCTTTAATTCTGTTGAAGAATGTTTATGCAAAATTTGAAGTAGATTGGACCACGGAATCACGTTGTCCCATACAAACTTTGCCCCCCTTTTTCACCCCCTTAGGGGTAGAATTTTGAAAAATCCTTTCTTATCGGATCCCTACGTCATACAAAGAACACACCCTCCAAGTTTCAAGTCTCTACGATCAGCGGTTTAGGCTGTGCGTTGATCCGTCAGTCAGTGAATCATTCAGGACAAAGCATTTTATAATAATAGATTTGGAATCAGCGAATTTTTCCGCGTCGTTTGAGCTGGGTTTGGTGACGATCTGGGCACTTTTTTGTCGCTCAATACAATCGCATTTTCGGGGCCTATTTTGCACTGCGATGTATGTACCGACACAATTTTTTTACAAATGTAGGAACTGTGTACTTAAGCTCACTATGAAATACCAGAGAGTTATTTAAACCCTCTTTCCTGGATCAACAATTTACAGACAATGTACGTTAAACCAATTAGCCTCACCTTATAAATATTTTGAAATGTCGCTTCATACATTTAGCTTTACTTTATAAATACATAAGATTGTCACATAATACAATTAGCTTAACCCTACAAATACATAGTAAAGTCGCTTCATACAATGAGCTTTACCTTAAAAATATTATCTGCTTATTTCAGAAAACTTAATTACTCAGGCACGATTAGGAACAAATAAGTAAAAATGAAATCGGCGCTTAAACAAAATAGGCTATACACCACGAAAATGTATGGTATATGACATTTTAATCATTTTAGGTCATGTATGAAATGAACAACTCTTCAATTTCATGCATTTAGCCTGGAGCTATTATTTTCAGTACTAGGCGGTTAAGTCATTTAGCCTGGAGCAAGAATTAATAAACCTAGGCGGATAAGTCATATAGCCAGGAACAACAAATACTTATCCTAGGCGGTTAAATCATTTGGCCTGGAATAAAAAAAATAAAAAAAAGGATCACTTTGTATTAAACGACATGTATCTTTGTTAATATTAGAAATATCAGAAAAAAACCTAATCAGATTATGCAGAGTATGTAACGTAATCAATAAATATCTTTTTTTTTTCAAAATTTAACAAATTGCGGAAGTTATGTTTTTTTTTTCAAAAATCAAAACTTTAAACAGCTCTGGTGTAAAGTTAACAAAATGTCGCTTAATACAAATAGCCCGGGAACCGTCGATTTGGAATCAGCAAATTTTTCCGCGTCGTTTGAGCTGGGTTTGGTGACGATCTGGGCACTTTTTTGTCGCTCAATACAATCGCATTTTCGGAGCCTATTTTGCACTGCGATGTATGTACCGACACAAAATTTCGACAAATTTAGGAACTGTGTACTTAAGCTCACTATGAAATACCAGAGAGTTATTTAACCCAGATGTTCCGGAAAAATTCTGTCTTAGATACATAAGGTACTACGTGCCAAACATGAACAAAACTTGTTTGTTTAAAATTAGTTATTAACTTAGTAAAAGATTTTTTCAAAAGTTCAATTTTGTAATAAAAGGGTTGATAAATTTATTAAGAAAAGTATATTTCTTTTACTAATTTTAAATGCAAACATGTAGAACTGATAAATAGTCAGCTCCTTGATATAACTACAAGTCGTTTCTAATAACTAAGGTGTGTCTTTTACGGAACAGTAGGAATAACTGGGTTAAACCCTCTTTCCTGGATCAACAATTTACAGACAATGTACGTTAAACCAATTAGCCTCGTCTTATAAATATTTTGAAATGTCGCTTCATACATTTAGCTTTACTTTATGAATACATAAGATTGTCGCATAATACAATTAACTTAACCCTACAAATACATAGTAAAGTCGCTTCATACAATCAGCTTTACCTTATAAATATTATATCTCCTTATTTCAGAAAACTTCATTACTCAGGCACGATTAGAAACAAATAAGTAAAAATGAAATCGGCGCTTAAACTAAATAGGCTATACACGATAATGTATGGTATATGACATTTAAATCATTAGGTCAGATGTATGAAATGAACAACTCTTCAATTTCATGCATTTAGCCTGGAGCTATTATTTTCAGTACTAGGCGGTTAAGTCATTTAGCCTGGAGCAAGAATTAATAAACCTAGGCGGATAAGTCATATAGACAGGAACAACAAATACTTATCCTAGGCGGTTATATCATTTGGCCTGGAATAAAAAAAATAAAAAAAAGGATCACTTTGTTAATAATAGTTGTATCTTTGTTAATAATAGGAATATCGGAAAAAAACATAATCAGATTATGCAGAGTATGTAACGTAATCAATAAATATCTTTTTTTTTTCAAAATTTAACAAATTGCGGAAGTTATTTTTTTTTTTTCAAAAATCAAAACTTTAAACAGCTCTGGTGTAAAGTTTACAAAATGTCGCTTAATACAAATAGCCCGGGAACCGTCGATATGATTAAACATGGCTAATAACATCCATCTGCTTTAATAAATTGATTCCAAATCCTACAGATTAGTGACAAATGTCGCATAACGTTCGTCAAACTGTCAGTCACGTGTCACAAAAAACGTCATTTTGCGGAATTTCGGGAATCGGTTTACTCGTATCAATGACATTGTGCTAATATTTTACATTACATGTAAGAATTTTAACCGTGCGAATTCTTCAAGCGAATTTAGTTTCTATTTTCATTGATATATGGTTGAAGTGATATGATTTTTACGATTGTGTGGTTCTGTATATTGGATATTTAGGGACAAACGGTGTGAAAAGTGGTGTCGATCTATTACAAGTAATCCGATTAGGAACGTGAGCTCTGAATGGGATTAAAGGTGCCAATCGAAGTTATGTTTTGTTGTTCATATGAGTAAAGGCGAGCTTGGGCTTTGATTAAAATAGCAAGTATTTGAAAAACTAATATTTTTAAATATCTAAGGAAGTACTTTTAATTATATTCTTACAACTAGCAATCCCGGCGAACTACGTTTCGTTGCCCTCAGCGGCCCCGTCCCCGTTTCCTATATTTTGAACCGATTAAACCTTCCTTGGACTTCCACAAATATTTCAAGACCAAAATCATCCAAATCGGTTCAGCCGTTCTCGAGTTTTAGCGAGACTAACACAAATATTGGTTCATTTCGCCCCAGGTTTCTCTAATAGTCCCCCTAGCCGATTTCGGTTTCGGTGGCCAGTCGCAACGACTAACCGACTGCGCGGGACATATTATAGTGCACAATTGCACTAAAAAATGCACTAAAAATGATTATTGATTGATTGACAAGTGTGTGCGCAAACACAGGTGCACTCTCTATTCCTTTCACTCTCATAGTCCGATGGGACAGCAATTTGACACGACCGGAGAGAAATCAGGCGCAGGACCAACGGCTTTATGTGCTTTCCGAGGCACGGGGGTGAAACACCGCCAAACTTCCAAACTCCGGGCTACCCCGAGAATTTCAAAACAGAAAAACCCAGGTATATAATTATGGCCCGACCCGGGAATCGAACCCGGGACCTCTGGCGCACCCATCGCTTTAAAATGCGCCCTCTCACCGCTGCGCCACCGAGGCAGTTTCCTCTGATACGTATATTATAAATAGGTTCTAGGTAGCTAGAAAATTACAATTTATATATTTATCATTTGAAACTTATGTTTAAAAAAATCTTATGAATAGGTGACAACCTTTTTAGGAACAAGTTACATCTATCAATGACAACATATTGGAAAAACAGTTTACACGATTCTTAAATGTACATATTTTTATAGTGTTTTATGGGTTATTGCAATTGTAAAAAGCAACTTTCTTCGGATGTTGAGAGAGCAATCTCACTTCATTAATGAGGCGGCGACGCAGCCTACACGTTAGAGAAAGCACTTGCAATTAGTATTATTAATTATCTATCCAAGAATTTACAACTCATAAAATTAAAAAAAAAAAAGTAAAGTTAGCCTGTAAGCATCCCACTGCTGGGCAAAGGCCTTACCTCAAATATGAGGTAGTATGAGCCATACTCCACCACGCGGGCTCAGTGCGGATTGGCGGAGGGGTGTTTACAAGGCAAGCGACCAACCTTGCTGTCAGATTTTATCAAGCTGCCCATAGGGCCTCTGACTAGGCTTAACGACTAATACCAATCGGTATTAGCCGGGACCAACGGCTTAACGTGCCTTCCGAAGCACGGAGATGCTCGTGATATACGTCACTTAAATGGTCGGAATGGTCACCCATCCAAACACCGACCGCGCCGTAAGTTGCTTAACTTTGGTATTACTAACCAAAGCGCTGCCACCACTGCGCTACGAGCACCTCAACTCATAAAATTATCCGTAAATAATAAACGCCTCACTTAATAGACTGTCAAATGACTCGAAAGTCAGCGAGCGTGAACGCTGAACGTTTTCGCACTGTTTGTCAACATCTGCCGGTGCGGGTTCGAATCCCGCGCATTGTGGATGTGACAAATTATGGTATTGACGGTTTATGTACTTATACGGTAATAGTGATGGGACAGTAATAGAGATTATTAATATTAACGGTACTTTATTAGCTATAAAACATGATGAATTTATTGAAAGCGCTTTACGGATTGATTTCGCGAACATTTATTTTTAATTCAATGCCTGACTTTTCAAATGCTTTATTTACAGCATTCGTGGTCACAGGCAAGACCTAAAACATAGATCATCGATTTCGCTAAAAATCGTTGATTTTATAGGAGTAGATTTTCTATGTCATACCGCGCGACTAATGCAGAAAACAAAATCCTTTTGAAAATAATCGATTTTAATATTAAACTTAACGATTCACATCACTACAAATCGAACATCTGTTAGTTAATATCGTGAAGGTGACAATAGTTTACTGGGTCGCAACCTATTACTTTTATTACGAACTAAACGGCTCGGACCGAACTTAATAGCTTGGGCCGATCTCCGATTTGTTTATTTATTGCTGACAAATTGCATTCATTTTTATTTAGGCCCCGTTGCGTGTTCGTTAACTCAACTAATGGTGAAATATCGTTACCAGTGGTGGAATATTTACGATTGTACGTGTTTTGAAGTAAAAATACCTTAAAACCAAATGTCAGAATGGCTATTTTAATTACCATTGGTTAAAGTATTTTTTTTAAACACAATTTGTAATATTTACAATAAAATACCACTACCTCAGCACAAACTGCGACATTTTCTATAGTCCACTTTTCCTCCGCCTCCCCTTAAGGGCGATTAGGGGAAACAAGGGTTAGTTGGGCTCAAGGGCTGTTAATTTGTGCTGTAAATCTTGACCAGAGGTAATTGAGGTCCAGCATGTTTATATGTTTGGAGTTCTAAGTGCTTCTAATAGTTCTGATGGGATGGAAATAAATGTGGTTAATGGTTGAGCATTTTGAGGTAAGGCCTTTGCCCAGCAGTGGGATACTTACAGGCAACTTTACTTTTTTTAATGGTTGAGCTAGGGCGCTTTGGGTGATGAAGCTTGTTATTATCCACGCTGTCATTATCCAGGTGTCGTTGAGACGTGGGAGTTGAATTCTTCGGATTTTAAAAGTATAGGAATTGTAAAATCTCATCAGCACTAAAGTATTTAAAAAAATAGTTATAATCCCTTAATTTTGTAAAGGAGCTATTCTTACATAGATACTATTTAAGTATAATAATATCATTTGATTTCGGGGCGAATATTGGTAATATTAATAATACATGTACATAGTTCAGACTAGATAATATTTATTTAGATTAATTCATTACATTTCAAATAGGTTTATGCCACAATTTACCTAAACCCACTTCAACATAGCTTTTAAAATTTAAACGCCTGTCATTCTCGGATCCAACTCAGTTCACAATTTAGTACAATAACATCAGCCAGTACAAGAAAAAAACATATATAACTTTAACAATATGATAACTGAATTTTCGGGTTCGTTATGGGTACTTAGACAAATTGGTAATTGGATGATCTCGTTAATAATCAAGTACCTACTGTAGCTGCTTTATCTAAAGCAGCTACTTACGTTAGTTTTAAGCAGATGCTTAGCCGTGCATAGAAAATCAATAAAATATTAGGACTGAAAGCTTTTATAAGATCGTGTGCAGGCGTAGTTTCATACATTTCGAACGCCAACAGTCGAAATATGCTTGCGGGGGTAAACGTTTTCCGACCCGTAAACCTTTATGGAATGAGACAAATTTGGTGTCATTCGTTTTCATACATCCTGAACTACGCTTGTACGTCTTCGATTTTTTGTATAAAGGCTTGATTAGTTAAAAATGGACGAAATTCCGAAGAGATTTTTTAGTCAAAAAAGTGAATGTTTAGGTTCTTATATTTTCTGAAACATACAATATTTAAAAAAAAATAAAAAACGTACGAGCATAGTTTTAAAAAATATCTATAACATGTAAAAAAAATGACAAAATCAGACAACGTTTAAGGGGTGGAAAACGTTTTCTCTTTTTGTATGGAAGCTGCTGTGCGCGCAGCACACGATCCTCTTAATTGCCCTATTTGTATGAAAAAAATAACTAAATAATTTCCATGTATTGTAACTTGTAAGTCACCGAATATTTTTTGGGTACTAAAGTCTCTAAAGTTATAATAATAATAAAAGAAGTTTATCGCAGACATGTTTTGTTTTAAATAACGCGAATACTGTTCATTTAGTTAGTGTGTAAGTGGCTTTTTTTGTGCATGCTGTGTTCGCCTGTAAGAGGCTGTACATTTAGCATAGTTTACTTTGTAAAATACGTTATATTTGTAATAATGTACTAGTTGTAGGTGAACTTATTAAATAAAAAAATTAAAAAAAAAAAAAAAAATTATGCACAATGTTACGGTGACGTTTCGATTTGAATGCTTTACAGCATAGTTGGTCACAGAAAGACAGTATATCGCGTTCTTTGTTTCTAATAAAAAAAATCCGTTCGCGATGTCTGAAAACTTGTGCTGACTGCGATGTTTATTTATCTATCTGCGCTACAACCAAATCTTGCCAAATTCGTCGCTAGCGAGAGGAGGCGGGGAAAGTAATCAACAATTTAAAATTGGGGCTAATCTCGAGCGCGCCGTAATCACGCGATCACTCTTCGGCTCGTACATTTGTATTGCTGGCCGGATACGAAAACTTTGAAGTGTTTACGAATTAGTTTTAATTTAAATTATATTTATGGTTATTTTTTTTTAATTATAATTGTATAACATGTTGTTGGGCGGGCGGGGTTACGCTTAAAGATAAGGTGCGCAATAAATACGTTCGAGGGAGTTTCAAAGTGACCCCCATAACCCATAAAATCTCGGAGGCCAGACTAAGATGGTACGGTCACGTATTGAGAAGGCCCGAAAACCACGTGGTTAAGAAGTGCCTTTCCATTGATACCAAGAAAAGGAGAAGGGGAAGACCCCATACCTCCTGGATGACAAATGTCCAAAGGGACATGAGAGTATTAGGACTCCAAGAGCAAGACGCTCTAGATAGAAATAAATGGCGTCACATGATTGGGAAGGCCGACCCCGCGTAACGGGATAAGGCGAGGCAGAAGAAGAAGAAGAAGAAGATAATTGTATAACATGTTTTTAATATTTTTATTTTTGTTAGTTGTCTTGTTCTTTGTAATATTTTAACTAGCCGTTATTAATTATCTGATTTTTCTATGCACAAAATACCCCCTCCAGAACTCATAATTTATTTACCGAAAGTTTGTCTAGAAGAATTCACTTATAACGATAAGACCGCCAAAATTGTACATTTCCCCTAAACGAATTATTTTATTAAGCTATGTGATGTGCAATAAAGAGTTACCTATCTATCTTAGGACCTGTTTCAACGAATAATTCAAATATGGAACGTCATAATCGTATGAAGTACATAACGCTTACAGAAGAAACTTATTTAGTTAAACAGGCCGTAAGACATCTTATATGCATTATGTCAAACTTTAATTATTATGACGTCTCTCTACATCCCCTAAGCGGCCGCGAGCTGATTTAAAAGGCTTCAAAATGGGTATCTGACTGAAGTACCAGCCAAAATGTAGTACGATCTGTACAATAGTTATAGGATGTATTTATGAACTTTGTAACACTTCTTATTTTAGAAAATATTGACTAAACACTTACCTTCTGCCGTTTTTTAACTCCTTTATTTAGGGTTCAGCTCTTTTCATTGTACGCCTCTTATCAATAGATGCTTGGAAAGTGTTATTTTTATGTCCTAGATTCTTCAAAAAAATATAATTTTGTAATTGCTCTATGGGCACTGGAACAATATGCCCCTGAATTAATAAGATTTCAGCGTTTAAAATGCCCAGGCGTTCAATTAAATGGCTGATTTAACCAGATTGCCGCGACGTTAACATTATGCCTGTGCCATCAACTTTTTAACTCCGAAGTCACCGTGGTCTAACCACTCAAGGTGTTTGTTTTTCCCTGAAACTGTACAGGACAAATTGACGCGTCACTGAGCATCCGTCCTCGTCGCACTTATGCGAATCATTTGCAAAAACATCTGCTGTCTCACTCACACTAAATAACGAATAACAAAGGTAATCCCTAGATAATGATACCCTTAGCTTAAATTTTCTTGGCAAATATTTTACTCTTTATTTCGGGAATTATACGTTTTCACACACATGGAGACTCTTAAAGTATGAAATAAGAAACCAAAAATTGCGCACGGGCGGGACTCGAACCAGCATCTTTCTGGCTTACCGCTACTGTGCTGTCGGTCCAAACGCGCGAAATTCTCGGTCTCTTATGGATACATCATTGCATGACGTTAGCGTCATCTACCCGTCTGTCCTCAGATGGGATCATTATAAAGAACAAATGCTTAATAATTTTAATTAAGATTAAAAAACGGCGTTTTTCGCCGTTGACAAATAAGCGCATACCAACGGCTAATTCAATTAAAGCCTAATTTCTTCATCGATAGAATAGTAAGGTTACGTTACCATTACTATCGATAAAGAAATTGAGCCTAAGGAACGTCATTTCTTATGAAATAGTGGACAGTTAATGCTAATACCTATTCGATACAAGTGTTTATTTTTGCGTATTCGAAATAAAATAAAAACAATGCGTCCTGGAGCCCTATTTTTGAATCACTAGCGTCAAAATGGCGAGTGATATTCAATGATTTAAGTCGAATTTTGGAATGAAAACCAGTTGTAATCGACACAAAAAGGATTTGAAAAATCATTGCTCAATTTTGTGAGTACTCACGTCTAGATTTTGAGTGATTTTCGTTGATTTTTAATGTGTTTTCGAACGAAAATCACACGCCATATCCAAGCGAGTGATTCAAAAATAGGGGCCCTGAACATTATTGAAATTATACTTACTTACTTTACCATTATACAATATTACGTATTAATACGTCGAAATAAAGTTTATAGACCACGTCAAGTCATAGTGTTGTCAAAATAATACAATACTGCCATTAAAAAAATACACCATATTTAAAAAATGAAATACCCCCGGTTCAAGTTACCCTCATAATGAAAATAAAAATAATAACTATTTATAAATGTTGATTACAAAATTAATACAGGCAGACACAACAAATATCCAAAGTAACAATACATAAACCACCGATTCATTTAAAAGCTTCTTTTAAAATTTATCATAATCATGTCTCGTTTTTGGGGAACAAATTGCCATCTGTATTCAATTAATAGTGTTAAGTAGATAAAGCATTATAATATCTGTGATAAAGCTAACTTATATATAACAAACAAATGAATACCTACTTACCGAAGAAAGCACTAACGACACAGACAAAGCTTGCAACTCAATTTTTCTTCCAGAAAACTACTTACGCCATCTATGTGGGAAGTTCGGTTTTACAACAATCATTTTTCTGCTCGACTAAAAGCTTCATGTGTCAAAGTTGATCGAAAGCACGGCTGTGTTCAGCAAACGCATCCCGCCAAGAGCTTCGAAATAAAGCTAATAGATGTCGCTACTGCGTTATGCTTTTAAATCAGTTGTCATAACAACCAGTATGTTAGTTTACATTTTAGCCGCAAGATGGCATTACTTGTGGCATTTGAATTTTTCTGTAATGAGCAAAAACAAAATACGGATTTGTATTCAAATGAGTTTCCTTCAGCGCGAATTAAAGATGATTATTATAGTTTTTATATCTTCTGTGATTTAGGCTTTCATATTGTTCTATAGCTTACTTATTTTTTAACGCAATCTTATTCATTAGTTTTCAAAGTTATGCAAAGTAAAGCATTTTATAATCAAAGTATTCCCAGAAAATAAAGCACTTCATTTAGCAAATCTTTGATTATCTTTAAAGGACATGGAGGCGTGGGAATATTTGAAAGTTGTGAAGGTATGATGATGTTTTAAACTTGATATTGTGAGTTGCATTTGCATGGAGTGCACTAATTGAGAACATATAGATAAGTACTTGTTTTATACTTAGTACGAGTGTCCGATTTTGTATGAATCAATCGCGTTTGTTTACATTTTCAAGTTTCGCGGTCACACTAATGTAGTTAAACCCACGCTCACTAGATGGCGCTGTGCACCGTTGCCTCGCAGTGATATTTGCCGCACGTGTTTTGTATAGGCTAAGCGAACTTGATTTCATCAATATACACTCTTACTACTAGCTACGGATTGTTTTATTTTGATACAACATCCTAGCCTTTTTGGGACACTGGACATTGTGGACCTTCGGTACGCCGGATATAGGCTACCTTGAGGGAATTGTACAGTTGGCCGCTTCCTACACCGACGAGGTGACGGGCTGTCACCTATGGTGTTATTGTGGTGAAATCCTGCCTTTGGACAAGTGTTGGAGACTCCGCCAGAGGGCGCCTCAAGCAGCTTTAGTTACGAGATTCAGCGCCAGGGGGCGCTAAAAGCAGCGGATCAAATTGGATCATATTCGCACCAGAGGGCGGTAAAAGCAGCCGGTTTGGATATGGACAGCGGCACGGCTTGTGAGTAACTTTGAACATTAATTAGTGAATTGGACTTAGAAAATTTGAAGCTTTGTGTGGAATTCTTATGAATAGTGGGACTTAGAAAATTTTCGTTGTGATTTGACACTTGTAAATTTCGTGTGAATGTGTTCGGACTTAGAATAGTTTTCGCAAAAGTGATACGACGGGGAACCTATGCCCAAATTTTTCTAAGTGTCAATTTGCTCAAACACTTAGAAAATTCGGTTCATCGTTCTACAAGACTTGGCGTGTTTTCGAGAAGAATTGGGACATTAGTAATAGTTAGTAAAAATTGTGCAGTGTTATTATAGAGACTTAGATCATATAGTTATCGTTCTTAGAGACAAAAAAAATAGTGAATAAAGTAGTAAAATAATTAAGACAGTCAAAATTTGCATAAGTATATTCATTGATAATATAATAATATTGTAACTATGGAGGCTTTAGCTAAGTTACAAGAAGACGTTAAGACTGCAATAAGTAAAGGAAAGGAAAATTTTAAAAAGTCACCTAAAGTAAGAATAACAAAAGCCTATGTTGAGGCGCGGTTAGAAACGTTGGAGAGTCAATGGGTATCTTTTGTAGATTCTCATCGTACTATTGTGGCCGATATAGATTCAGACGAGTACGAGAATTCTGATTATTGTACTGGTAATGTTTACGAAGATACGCAAGAGCTGTATTGGGATTATAAAAGTTTACTTAAAGAATCTTTAGCCAATATTTTATCAACATCGCCTAGCGCTAGCGATCATAGTCAGATTCCTCAGCCAGCCATTGTAGCCACAGTACCCTCAGTGAAGTTACCTAAAATAACTATTCCTACATTTAGCGGAAACTACACTGAGTGGACTACTTTTAAGGACTTATTTGAGTCTCTAGTAGATCACAATAATAACTTACAAAATGTACACAAATTACACTATTTGAAAGCTCATCTCAGCGGGGAAGCAGAGCAGCTACTTAGGCATGTGCCTGTTACTGACGCTAATTACGTTGAGTCTTGGTCTTTATTAAAAAGAAGGTATAGCAATAAGAAGTATTTGTCAAACTGCTTACTTAAAAAAATGATCGGCCAATCAAATATAACCGTAGAATCCTCGAAGGCTATTAAGGAGTTATTAGACACTACTTGCGATTGTTTGCATGGCTTGAGAAATTTAGGGCTCAAGGTCGATACGTGGGATGTTTTAGTCATTTATATCATTAGCTCAAAATTAGATCCAGAGTCACGTAAGCTATGGGAAGCAAAGATTAGCACATCAGATGACCATCCTTCTATGGAACAATTTAAGACTTTCCTAGAACATAGGTTCCGCTCCTTAGAGTTTTTGATTCCTGCTAAGCAAAGTAAGCAGAATACTAGTCGGCCTAATGTTTCTGTCAATCATGCTGCAGCCGTGTCAACTGCTTGCCCATTCTGCTCAGAAAACCATAAACTGTTCAGCTGTAAGAAATTTTCACATGAATCTATCGAATCACGCAGGAATTTTGTCCAAACTAATAGTTTATGTTATAATTGTATGTGTCCAGGACATTCTGTATTCACTTGTCGTCAAACCTCAAGATGCCGTGTATGCAAAAAGAAGCATCATTCTCTTTTACATCCAAGTGTTCCAAAACCGACCGATAACAGTGTCGAGAATCTTTCGGTCAATAAGAGTGTTGTTGCAGCAACCACAACGTCACAAAATGATGACGTTACCGAAACTGTAGTAGTCTCTCATTCAAATATTCATAGCCAGGTGCTTTTAGCTACAGCTTTAGTTCATGTAGAGTCTCAGTCGGGTAATTGCTTGACATTCAGAGCCTTGTTAGATCAGGGCTCCCAAGCTTCGTTTATCACGGAGTCTGCTGTGCAAGCACTTGGTCTGCGAAAAATATCAAGTAAAACATTGATTTCGAGTGTTGGAGATCAAACTGGCTCTATTGTTTCCAATTCAATAGTTAGTATTCGCCTCACGTCAATTTACGATTCCAACTTTCACATCATTATTAAAGCACATGTTTTAAAGAAACTTACTTCTGTAGTTCCCTCAAAGAAAGTTGAGTTTCAGATGCACTCCAATTTTATTCATCTAAAACTGGCAGATCCAAAGTTTCACACACCTAATAAGGTTGATTTGCTCCTCGGAGCAGATGTTTTTGGTCAGATTATTGTTGACGGTTTACTCAAAGGTCCTCCAGGCACACCGGTAGCTCAGAATACCAAGCTTGGGTGGATTTTATCAGGCCAAGTTCACACTGAAACTTTAGATAGTTCTCAGGTTTGTAACACAGTCATTACTATGCATACTTGTATAGAAAACAATGAGTTACTCAAACGGTTTTGGGAATTGGAGTCGGAACCAACGAACTCAGTTAAGTCGAAGCACTTTACAGAAGAAGAACAAGCTTGCGAAATGTTATATGCGGAAACGACCACTCGTGATTCAGACGGTCGCTATGTAGTAAAGCTTCCTTTCCGCTCAATAGACCCGCAGTGTAAGTATGGCAGTTCACTAAACATTGCTACCCAAAGACTTCAATACTTACAAAAACGGCTAAGTAAAAATCCTAACTTAAAGGTTCAATACTCTCAAGTTCTACAAGAGTATCTTGATCTTGGTCATATGGAGTTGGTGCCAGAAGAAGAAAAGTTGAAGCAGGATGCTGTATATTTACCGCACCATGCTGTTGTGCGCGAGGATAAAACCACTTCTAAAGTTCGCGTGGTATTTAATGCATCTAGTCCAGGTACCAATGGCGTTTCGTTAAATAACGATCTGATGATCGGCCCTTCGTTGCAGTTAGACCTACGACATATAGTTATGCGCTGGCGTCGTCATCCTATAGCTCTCATTGCAGACATAGTTAAGATGTACCGACAGATCAAGGTTGCAGATGAGGATGTCGACTACCAAAGGATTGTGTGGTCAGACGATACTGGATTGCATCACTACCGAATGCTACGTGTTACATTTGGAACGGCAAGCGCACCGTATCTAGCTGTAAAAACTCTCTTTCAGCTAGCTCAAGATGAAAGTCAGGCACATCCATTGGCAGCTGAAAAGGTTTTGAAAGACTTTTACATGGATGACTTGATGACGGGCTGTCAAACCAAATCAGAAACGATGCAATTGTACAAAGACATGAATGAGTTAATGAGCAAAGGATGTTTTGAGTTGCAAAAGTGGGCATCGAGTGATAAGGATGTTATGATAAAATTGGATGGAGATAGGGAAGAGTTTGGAGATACAATGGAGATTGGAATAGGAAAGGAAGGTAATGAGGTAAAAAAGGTACTTGGTTTGAAATGGAATCGGGTTAAAGATGAGTTCGAATATACAGTACAGTTGCCAGAATTGAGCCTACCCGTAACCAAACGAAAGGTTTTATCTGATATCTCCCGCCTGTTTGACCCTCTTGGCTGGATAGCTCCATCCATCATTCAGGCTAAAATTTTCATTCAAAAATTATGGATGGTTGGGTTAGATTGGGACCAGGAGCTACCAGAAAACTTGTTGCAGGAATGGATTGCATATCGGGATAAGCTGGCTTTACTTACAAAGTTCATGCTACCAAGATGGATGCAGACCAATATTGACGATGCTTGTGTGGAGTTGCATGGTTTCTGCGACGCATCCAAGGACGCCTACGCAGCCGTGGTATATCTTCGAGTTGTAAGTCACAGTGGCGAGATTCATGTCAGTCTCATCACGTCAAAGACGAAGGTATCACCTATAAAAGTAGTGTCGATCCCCCGCTTGGAATTGTGCGGTGCTGTATTATTGGCCAAACTGTTGACGGAGGTATCCGAAGTATTAGAAATTCCAAAGACGAATATTCACGCGTGGACCGATTCCCAGGTAGTATTGGCTTGGCTTAGTAGTCACCCTGGGAGATGGAAGACTTTTATTGCCAATCGAGTTTCAGAGATTCTATCCTTGTTGGATAGGCATCAATGGTCACACGTTCGTTCATCTGAAAACCCTGCTGACTGTGCATCGCGTGGTGTTCAGCCCTCCAAAAATTCTGAAGTTCTGCTCTGGAAAAATGGACCACACTGGTTGTCCGAAGAAATCATAAAATACAGTCCACTGAGCTGCAGCCAGGAGTCCAACAATATTCCAGAAGAAAGGGCTGTTCGCAATCTAGTATGCAACGCTATAAACATTGAAGAGGAAAATCTTTACGATAGATTCTCTTCATTCAGACGGATGATCAGAGTACTATCCTACTGCATCCTAAGCAGCATCTGCAAAAACGAGAAGTCAAGCAATTAAATATCCACTCTGGCTCACACGAGACGAATTGCACCAGTCAAGTATGCTTGCAGTGAAAACTGTTCAAATGGCACATTTTAAGAGTGAGATAAATTGTCTTGAAAATCACTCACCAATAAGTAAAAAAAGTGCCATTCGTAGCCTCAATCCATTCATTGATGAGAATGGAATTCTCAGGGTGGGCGGCAGACTTCAGAGAGCGCAGTTATCATCGGACATGAAAAATCCCATTATTATCCCATACAAGTCACATTTGACGAATCTTCTCATCATGGATGCTCACGAAAATACTTTGCATGGTGGGCCACAGCTTATGCTGAACTATCTGCGATCAAAGTATTGGATCATAAATGCTAGAAGAGCTGTCAAATCTTGCGTCCACAAGTGTGTATCCTGTATACGGTACTCTTCACGTACAGCGAATCAACTTATGGGTCAGCTTCCATCAGCTCGTGTTACTCCGAGTCGTCCATTTCAGCAGAGTGGCGTTGATTACGCCGGACCCATTGCAATCCGGACCAGTAAAGGAAGGGGACAGCGCTCAACTAAGGGCTACATCTGTTTATTTGTATGTATGTCCACTAGGGCTGTCCACTTAGAGGCTGTAAGCGACCTAACATCTGAAGGTTTTATAGCGGCGTTTAAACGCTTCGTTGCTAGACGAGGTCATTGCTCAGATCTGTGGAGTGACAATGGCACAAATTTTATTGGCGCTTCACGTGAATTGGCTTCTTTGATGGTTGAGGAAGGCAGTCTTGTTAGCAACGATATTGCCGACTGGTTATCCACGAATGGTACCAAGTGGCACTTTATTCCACCCCGCGCTCCAAATTTTGGTGGACTGTGGGAAGCTGGCGTAAGGTCCACTAAGCATCACCTTAGGAGAGTCATAGGAACTTCAACGTTGACGTTTGAAGAAATCACTACCGTATTGGCTCAAATTGAGGCTTGTCTCAATTCGAGACCAATATCACAGGTAAGTGATAGTCCTGATGACCCGTATCCTCTGACTCCAGGCCATTTTCTTGTAGGCAGTCCTCTTGTGCTCCCACCAGACTCGAATTACGAAGCTTCTAATGTCAGTACACTCAGAAGATGGCATTATTCCCAAAAAATGGTACAAGACTTTTGGCGTAGATGGTCGCGAGAGTACATAACACAATTTCTTCAACGTCACAAGTGGTCTTCTCAAATTCCCGAACCGAAGATAGGCGATGTAGTTCTGGTAAAAGAGGATGATCTTCCCCCGGCTAGGTGGCTATTTGGCATAATAACGGCTAAACACCCAGGCTTGGACAACATTACTCGTGTTGTGACTCTGAAGTGCAAAGGCTCTTATATCAAGAGACCTGTTACCAAGTTGTGCATTCTACCAGTCGCAGATTGAGCAGTCAGTAGTCAATGCAACATTGTCCATAAAGTTGTCTTGTCTTTTATCTAGTTTTTGTTTCCCATGTCTTGTTAAATTGATTATTGTGTTGTATTATTTATACTATAGAGTTTTGTATTTACATACAAATACGATTGCTGTTTAGAATCAATTGATACAGATTAGATGATAAGTAGCTTAATAAATATTAGATTGTTAGTTTAGATCGCTAATAAATACTTATAAGTATCTCATGCTGTAATAGTTATATATACAGGTATTTTTTTTTTGTTTTTGCAGTGTCAAGTAGTAATTTTTTATTAATCATGTATTCTAAATTTGTTTTATTTAAGTCTTGTTGTAATGATGGACATGATTGTCCATGGTGGGCGGTATGTCCGATTTTGTATGAATCAATCGCGTTTGTTTACATTTTCAAGTTTCGCGGTCACACTAATGTAGTTAAACCCACGCTCACTAGATGGCGCTGTGCACCGTTGCCTCGCAGTGATATTTGCCGCACGTGTTTTGTATAGGCTAAGCGAACTTGATTTCATCAATATACACTCTTACTACTAGCTACGGATTGTTTTATTTTGATACAACATCCTAGCCTTTTTGGGACACTGGACAACGAGTATCAATATAAGCATTTTTATTAAATTTATTTTAGTAGGTATACTCGCCTTTTTGATAGACCCATTGACTTATTTCAAATACACAACATTCAATAATGGGGGTATACTTTTTAATGAAGCCGGGAACCCTTAGGTTACTCGGCCAATTAAATAAGTTAAACTTGGTTTAACACTGGTGTTATATTTTTAAAATAGAGATTTACCTTTATAGGTTCTATCTTTATAGTCAATGTTAATTAAGTTAGAACGTATGATTTAGGTATTGATAATAAATTTTGTAAGAATATTAAGTTCTTAGTTACTTGTCCCTACAGGTAAAAAGGAATAGAAGCATAATTTGATATTTTTACATTTATTGAATTCATATCAAACCAGAATCATTTTTTCACATTATTCTAAAGATCTAATCTAATCTATGTACACATTTACATTAGTACTATTATTATTCGTATACAAGCACATAATTCAATGAATTCAATTCAAATAAACGGACTTTACTGGCTATACAGACAACAAGAAAATAATGAAATTGACTTCAATCGATCTCAGTATCAGGGGGGCTTTTTCCAGAAAAAAATGTTGTGTTTTTAAAGTTGTACTTCAGTAACGGTACTCAGACTCATACTTTTGAGATCGATAATATTTTCTTGATATTTAAAAACAAAAGAAAATAGGTACCGAAATTGATATGGGAATAAATTCGCTAAGTTATTTTTATACAAACATGAACAGTCAGTATTAGTTGAAAACTTGAAGAAAAAACATGGCACAATCAAAACTCTAACCACCTTATTCCAAAAAATTTGAACCTGGGCCCCTATTTTTGAATCACTCGCTTGGATATGGCGTGTGATTTTCGTTCGAAAACACAATAAAAATCAACGGAAATCACTCAAAATCTAGACGTGAGTATTCCCAAAATTGAGCAATGATTTTGCAAATCCTTTTTGTGTAGAGTACAACTGGTTTTCATTCCAAAATTCGACTTTAAACATTGAAAATCACTTCCATTCACACCATCTTGAAGCGAGTGATTCAAAAATAGGGCTCCTGGCTCATAAGACTCATAAGTCCTAACACTTTACATCTCTCACGGATGTCACGGATGTGTTTATCATTCTTTTGTTTTCGCGAACCGGCGTCCTATCCATCCGTGTCATTACAACATAAAATAAAACAATATCTTACTTTTATCGATTTATCACTGACTCTACATTGTTAGCTTACAAACCATACAAAATACATCTCACGCAAAACCAGAAAGCTATAACTACTATTTACAAATAACAGAATTGTCTATTTCTGTGCATTCATAAAGTACAGTTGAGGAAAATATGCAACTTTTTTCGACACCATTGTTTTTCATCCGATTGTAGCAAAGTCAAAGAATAGCACTGATTTTGTTACTTTTGGTCGAGGTCTTTGACGCCTAACCATTACTAGTAATGTTAGCCTGTAAGCATCCCACTGCTAGGCAAAGGCCTTACCACAAATATGAGACAGGATGAGCCATACTCCATCACGCGGGCTCAGTGCGGATTGGCGAAGGGGTGTTGCAAGGCAAGCGACCAACCTTGCTGTGACTAGGCTTTTAACGACTAGTATCAACCGATATTAGATTGTGACCGCACTCTTAAATTACAGGGAGATTTTCTAAAATTTTCTTTAACTGGTCAAGCATATTCCTCAACTGTTCTCATGATGGTACAAATACTATTGGACGTGCGAAGCTATAAGAAACATAACCAACAAAAAACTGACACTAAGTAATCATCCTACGGTTAGTAATAATTCGCTAAAGCATTTGCAGCTCATCTAAAAGAAACATTGTCTATTGCAACATTGAAAATGCAGTCTAAGAATAAATAAAATTGAGTACACAGTTAGATAAAATATTGTTTTAGAACACAGATTGGCTATTTGACACTAAGAACTATTATAAAGATCACGAAAGATTTGATATTAAAACCAAAAATAAACATTTGAAATTTTCTCTGTGATCTGAGTATTTTTAACAGCTACAATTTCAGTTACAACAAATAAATCTTGGTCTGTTTTTATTCACCTAATATCGTTCAACCAATAAAACTCAATGTCCCTAAACTATTTACATTTCGACATCTCGACTCAACGTATCAAACTTCAAATCTTTGACTTCCTCAGGGCTGAAACTTTTCACCGACACCTTTCCTGCTTCTCCACACAAATCTGTGCTAGACAGCTTATTGGTTATTTTGGTAATAGAAATCCTACTTTCAATATCGTTCGCATCACAGATGCCTTCTAAAACCACCCCCTTTTCAACCTTTCTAGGTTTGGGTGATACACATTGTGCTACCACTTTTGTGCTTCTAAGTTTCTCACTTAAGATCTTATTGCAGTTTTTCTTAGACATGTCTAAGGCTAAAGGGTCTTCTTTAGTCGGTTCTTCTGTTTTCTTCTCTTCTGTTGGTTTATGCTGCTTGAATTCCGCTACTTCTGCATTTGATATGTTGTCTTTCTTCTTCCATTTTGTTCTTCTGTTCTGGAACCAGATTTTGACCTGGAATAGAAAAAAAACAGTTTAGTTTAGGTTTCCACACTGTGACTAAAGGGATCTGATAAGATCTGTTTGCCTAAAAATGACTTGAGGGTATATTCTCGGTCTGCGTGGTTTATAGCTTAATTATAGGGATAGCTGCATCATCATCAACATAATCAGCTGAGGGACGTCCACTGCTGAACATACCCCACGGGTTTCCACAGCGACTGATCACAAGTAGTCTGCATAGCGGGATGACAGCACTTATATGAATTCGAAAACGGTGATCTCGAATTTTGGTATATGTTAGGTACTTTTGACATGTTATTATAATTTTGGTTTTCTATTGGTATTTACTAATCAATGTTCTTCTCTCTATTGACGTATTTGACGTCAATGATTCTCGCATCTTTGTAATTTTATCCCACTGACTGATATCAAACAATAGACAATTATCCGCGATAGGGAATTACGCAATGCATCCGTCCTATACACATTATCGATAGTCCGTTTAATTGCAACCCTAGAGTGCGTAGAGTCAGCGGGAGAGACCGGTGTATCGGTTAGCAAACAGTTAATTACCAGCTGATCGATCTCAGCCCGAGGGAGATGGGTAGTGGTGGGATGCTCATTTTTGTATCGATAAGTTTAGTCGATGTTTTTGGCTAAAATGGGAATGAATAAAATAGAATGACACAACACAGATCAGCTGACGTTACATTTTGAGGGTATGTTATTTAGTTTTATGGTTTGTTTCAGTGAGACTACTTTCAATCATACATTAAAAAAAAAACCGACTTCAAAACTGTTTACAATACAGATTTAAACTAAAAATTACAATTTCAAAATAAACTACTTCAAAACTACCTACACTACTAATTTAAACTAAAAAGTACAAAATAATGTTTAAATTACCTCCTATTCTACGAAATTATTGATATAAGGAACCTATTTTCAATTTATTATCTGTTATTTTTTGGAGTCGGTGCCAGCCAAGAGATGGTTTCTTCCTGTCATTGTTTGCAAAAAAAAACAGAATTATCAGACGATTTGGAGCGGCGCGGCGGGCGCGGTGCGCGCGTAGGTGGAAGACGGAGCGGCGCAACAACGCGCGGCGCGGGGCGGGGCGCGCGTGTTTGAGTGAACGACCCGAACGCGGGCAGACGCGTGAGGGCAGACGTCGTTGATGGTTGTGTCTAAATGCATAAAAATTTTGATGCGCTTCTTTGCATTTATCAACTTTCGTTCGATATTTGATTAATCGGGTTGTTAATATTAAGGTTGCTTGGCTTTGGCTGGCACCGACTCCAAAAAATAACAGATAATAAATTGAAAATAGGTTCCTTATATCAATAATTTCGTAGAATAGGAGGTAATTTAAACATTATTTTGTACTTTTTAGTTTAAATTAGTAGTGTAGGTAGTTTTGAAGTAGTTTATTTTGAAATTGTAATTTTTAGTTTAAATCTGTATTGTAAACAGTTTTGAAGTCGGTTTTTTTTTTATTTAAAATAATTTTATTTTTCTATTTTTAGTTCAAAGTTAGTGTTGAGTGCAACATGGCTAGACCTACTAAACGCGCTGCTAAAATGCGACGGCGTCGTTTGGGAGAAAGTAGTAACGAGAAGGAAGATCGTTTAAAGAAGAACAGGGAAAGACTTGCGAATAGCATTTTGAATGAAAGTGATGAGCAGCGGGCCTGTAGACTTTCTCAGATCAAGGCATACATGAAAAAATCAAGGATTAATGAAAGTACAGAAAGTCGTTCTCAACGACTAACTTTGATTCACGAACGTTTATCAAACGAGACCGAAGAGCAACGTTCTCGTCGTCTTGGTTTGATTCACGAACGTTTATCAAACGAGACCGAAGAGCAACGTTCTCGTCGTCTTGGTTTGATTCACGAACGTTTATCAAACGAGACCGAAGAGCAACGTTCTCGTCGTCTTGGTTTGATTCACGAACGTTTATCAAACGAGACCGAAAAGCAACGTTCTCGTCGTCTTGGTTTGATTCACGAACGTTTATCAAACGAGACCGAGGAGCAACGATCTCGTCGTCTTAATTTGATACACGAACGTTTGTCAAGCGAGACTGAGGAGCAACGATCCCATCGTATTAGCTTAATAAACGAGCGTTTGTCAAACGAGAGCGAGGAACAACGTTCTCGTCGTCTTAGCTTAATTCATGAACGCTTGTCAAGTGAGACCGAGGAGCAACGATCTCATCGACTTGGCTTGATTCATGAACGTTTATCAAACGAGACCGAAGAGCAACGTTCGCATCGTTTAGGCTTACAACATGAGCGTTTAGCAAATGAATCGACTGAAACTCGATCGACTCGATTAGATGCCATGCGACAATCTAGTCGTTACCGTAGGGACATATCTTCCATAAATGATTTTGAGCAGGCTATACCCGTTTGCACTACATTCCAAGCTCAAAGAGGTTATGGAGATGTAGAACGTAGAATGTTACCTCTGATTCTGAGCTGGGCCGTAACTGTCCACAAACTCCAAGGTACAACCCTTGATAGGGCAGTTATCGATTTAGGTAAGAAAAACTTCGCAAAAGGACAGATTTACGTCGCCCTCAGCCGAGTCAAAACATTAGAAGGCATTTCTATTTCTGATTTAGATGCCAATAAGCTTTTAAATCGACCGCACGATGAGAAAGCTTTATCAGAAATGGTACGGTTGCGTAATCTTTCCAAAAGCTAATATTTTTTAAATATATTTTTTTGTTGTATATCGTATCGTATCATTTCGTCATGATCTTAGAACAACGACGTATTTGACAAAAATCCAAAAATCGTTTTATTGCATTTTTGGTATATAAACACCGAAAATTTTATTACCAATTAAGAAAAAAAATATTTTTCTTAATAGATCCGGAGTTACGCAGTAGGTACAATGACGTTTCTGATAAATGTCCGTAGTAAAACGACGTATGTACGCATATGTCATGCGGACGTCCGACGGATCCGCGCAAGTGACATTGTTCGTTGGACTAGCCTGCAAAGTACCAGGAACTCCAAGAAATGACTCGAATTCAATTTAATGTGTTTTACACACGTTTAAAAGACAAAAATGCTAAAAACAAATTCAGCAGTCGGTTTTTATCATACGTCACTTTTCTATGGCATAAGAATAAATTGATTAAAAGATAACAAATTTTGCTTAAACGTAATATAAGTACTTAATATAGCTTTTGTTATTGTTTTTTATTTATTTTTAAAATAAATATAAACGTGACATATGTAGCCATACTGCATTTTTCTGTGTACATGACGCTGGCGGATGATCACATACGACAATATACTGTGGATATGTTATCGTATTTTAGTGTCGTAAGTGCACTTGTATCCATGTTCTTCAAACACTGAATTACTTACGACATTGTACCTTTAAAAAAATGGCAGTGTGTAAATATTTTTACCAAAATTTATTTTAATTGTAATATTATGGCGTGTCTAAAGAAACTTCTCTAGTTAAAAGAATATTATTTTGTCTATTTGACTCGTAAAAAAAAAGTTTTTGGTAATATATTTGCTAACCAACTCTGCAAGGAGAACACCAAAATATAAGGTCACCTCGTTTTTAGTGATAATATTTTAACAGAGTATCTATCTATATCATAGAAATAGGACCCAAGCATTTTTTTTTTTAAATCTGTCCCATTTTCATTTTAATTTTTCCTAACAAAAAAAATAATTATTAAAAAGAGCATCCTGTCTTGTCTACTCTCAGAGATCCCCACACGCGACATCGCCTTTCGTCTCTTTCATTTAATGCCTATCTCATTCATTCATGTAGCGCCGGTGCAATGACCGCGAGCGGGAGGGGGGCACCGCGGCGCGCCTATTTTTTAGACCCCCCACATCAGTAGACTGCATTCGATTACCTACCTTTATCAAAGTATCTCAGTGTACCTACAAACTAATTGTTACTGCAATCAGATCCCTAAACATCTGACTAAACACTAACAGCTGGTTAAGTACCTATTATGATAAACTGAGACAGTTAAACTCAACTTAAGTAGGTATGTGTTCATTCATCGTAGGCATAAAACACTAGGTATGATAAACTGAAAGTAGCTACCTAATTATGTAGTTTTTATTTAATAAATTCCTGCTGATAATAACAAAGCTTATGTGAGAGTAAACTTTTAAAAGAATACATACCTAAACTGTTAAAAATTAATGACCTGACCAACCTGACTGCGTTCAATCTCACAAAATCTACGTTAAACAGATGTTTTTAGTTTTACCTACCTAATGAGTACCTAACTACTGATTCGCTTTGATTCAGTGGATATGCACTAAAAATTGCGTAAGTAAATAAAACACAGTTTCGTTTTAAGTTTTATTTATTTGGTACCGTAAAAAACATAACATCAGGCACACGCAGCGCAACGCGATTACATCCTAGAATCTCTAGCTGATTCTAGGATGTAATCGCGTTGCGCTGCGTGTGCCTGATGTTATGTTTTACTTACCAAAATCTTTATTTGTTTTAACTTTCATTCATTGCACTTGCTCAGAGTTGCTCAGTTTTTGTACAGATAGGTATGTGAATACAAATCTTATTTCACGATTATGTAAATTAAAACTAGGATTCTATTATTTATTTTTACATTGGTGTTGAAATAATAATACTCGTACATCTTTATTTATCGGCCGCGATAACATTTAACATGAAAAAATAACAACATGAGAGATTTTTTACAGTCAAAACACGTGCCTATTTTGCACAATAACTTCTTATTTTACGATTGCCGAAGCAAGCACTAGCCAGCCAATGACCAATCTAGCTATCACGACACGAGCACTGGATTTATTAGACTGGACATCATGGGATTCACTGTTCATTCACACACGTATGCACTAAATCTATGCTGGAAATGAAGGCGAATAACTGCAGCATTGTGTTGTTGTTGTGCACGTTATCCCTGCCTCGTAAACGTGTAATTGCGCAGTAGTCAACGGGAGGACTCGAGCTCGAGTTGCTCGACCTTCGGCGCGTAGTCCGCGCCCGCAGCAAATCTTAGACCCTCATGTGATAAAGGTGGAGGCCTTCGTTGTGCAGAAACCGCCATATCCAGCGTCTGCGGGCGGTGTTTGGTACTAGGTGCCGGTGAAAACAATCCAGCACGTCGTTCTCGAAGTGTCACGTCGAGGCGCGGCGCGGCGGGAAGCTTCTTGATGCCGGTCGCCCGGCCCGGGCTCCGCACAACGCACGGCGCACGTCAGGACGCGCGCGCACACAACTCAATCGAATTTTTTTGGCCGACTGACTCGCGCGCGGTCTGTCGCGCGGCGAGCGTGCGGGAGGCGGGTGCGGGGGAGCGGCCGCGACACGTGTAGGCAACGCGGCGGCGATTGGCGGCGCGTTTGACATTGCCTACAAAAGACCGCGAGCGCCGCTCAGCAACACGCGACACGGGGTGTTTTATTTTAGTATTTTTTCTACATGTTTAGAGGTCATTTTCTCGAAAACTAGCGTATAAAAATATTTTTTTTACTCACAAAAAATGTTTTATTTATTTTGCTGAATCTGCCCTTAAAATATTATCACTTAAAACGAGGTGACCTTATATAAAACGAATAGTTAAATTATTTGCCTGATGAAAATCGCTTTTATGTTTTCTTTGTTTTTGTAAGGATGTCTACTCTCATTTTTATAATTTGTTTTGTACTGAACATACCTAGTAGTTCGTGATAATAGTAACACATCGTCAGTTCACACGTCGTCAACGGGAAATCATCTAATGTCTTAAGAATCTATTTATTTTATAAAAGATTATTGCATAAATAATGTTGTACAAAGGTGAACTTAATGCTAAAAGCAATCTCTGTCAGTCAAACCTTTAGGCCAATTTAATCCAGATTAAAGTTCCTCTCTCTCTCTTATCAGGTAATGTAATAGAAAATAAATTAATATCATCGATACAAATATACATTTTTTCCTGGAAAATGTTGTTATTATGTAAGAAAAATAAGTGTGCTTATAAAATTTGTTAAAGTACCCTTGGTTTCTCAAGGATTCCTTCCTCAGGCCCAGACCTAATTACCATGGGGTCGCATCGCAAGCAAAGGAAGTAGGTATACCGTCGTTATTGAGTCAACTATTACATAAGGACCAGATACTGTTATAGCAAGAGATAATAGATTTTCTGTAAATTAAAAAAAAAACTCAAAATAATATTCACATCTACTGCAAACGCTTTCAAAACAAATGCTTTGGTACCTATTTGTCGAAAGGCCAAGATTTTTCTCATTTAGAAACTGGATTGATGACTGTTAGTAATTTGTTACCAACTCTGTTTTGTAACCTCCATCATGGTAAAACACCGGTTGTTTTCAGTTATTATAACTAATTTTATAATGGTTAGCGATTTAAACAATCGTTAAGATCTTTATTTTATATTAGTTATTTTATATGGTTGTCGTAAAAGGATCATAGAGGCTTATTATAAGTTTAATGCCTTTATATGCTTAAAAAGCCTATTGATGGTTACGAGAACAATTATTTTTTTGACATCCTGTATGTTTTCAAAATTATCTTAGTCTTACTCTTCATGATATGCCGTACTACCACTATATGATTTTTATGTTGTAAGTAAGTAAGTAAGAAAATTATAACCATCTTTAAGATTTTCCCAAAGCTTTTGATTCTAGGGTGATTTACTTTTATCAGGTTATTGGAACGGAGACTTTCCGTTAAGACAATTTTGATTTTCTTCTTAAAGTAGCAAGTTAATCTATACCTACTTATACATATACTAAAGCTGGAAAGTTTGTTTGAAAGCGCTTATCTCAGGAACTACTTGTCAGATGAGAAAAAGTATTATTGTGTTAGATACCCTATTTATAGAGAAAGCCTATAACACATCACGATATTACGGGAGGGAAGGAAGTGAAATTGAAAAGCGTGGAAGCGTTGGACCGCTGTAAAATATAATTAAACCAATAGTTATTAAAATTGTTCCGCCACTGATTCAACTTTCTGCACTCCCAGGTGGATGATTGGTCGAGAATTCCCTAAGGCATTAAATCCGCCAATTGTACAACTCACAGTCCTACAAAATAATAATAAATAAAAGATGAAATATGAAACCAAAAATTGCGCACGGGCGGGATTCGAACCAGCATCTTTCTGGCAATCCGGGCCAACTGCTCTTCCAATTGAGCTACCGTGCCGTCGGTCCGACCGCGCGAAATTCTTGGTCTCATTGATACGTCATTGCGTGACGTTAGCGCCATCTACCCGACTGTTTATGCAACAGCGGGCCAAGTAGTTATTCTTTACAGAATAAATTCAACTTGCAAATGATAACGCTTCGCTACTCAATGGTTTTACAATATTTTTAACACTCACAGTGTCATATTTTATTCTTAAAAGATGAAATATGAAACCAAAAATTGCGCACGGGCGGGATTCGAACCAGCATCTTTCTGGCAATCCGGGCCAACTGCTCTTCCAATTGAGCTACCGTGCCGTCGGTCCGACCGCGCGAAATTCTTGGTCTCATTGATACGTCATTGCGTGACGTTAGCGCCATCTACCCGACTGTTTATGCAACAGCGGGCCAAGTAGTTATTCTTTACAGAATAAATTCAACTTGGAAATGATAACGCTTCGCTACTCAATGGTTTTACAATATTTTTAACACTCACAGTGTCATATTTTATTCTTAAAAGATGAAATATGAAACCAAAAATTGCGCACGGGCGGGATTCGAACCAGCATCTTTCTGGCAATCCGGGCCAACTGCTCTTCCAATTGAGCTACCGTGCCGTCGGTCCGACCGCGCGAAATTCTTGGTCTCATTGATACGTCATTGCGTGACGTTAGCGCCATCTACCCGACTGTTTATGCAACAGCGGGCCAAGTAGTTATTCTTTACAGAATAAATTCAACTTGGAAATGATAACGCTTCGCTACTCAATGGTTTTACAATATTTTTAACGCTCACAGTGTCATATTTTATTCTTAAAAGATGAAATATGAAACCAAAAATTGCGCACGGGCGGGACCGACGGCACGGTAGCTCAATTGGAAGAGCAGTTGGCCCGGATTGCCAGAAAGATGCTGGTTCGAATCCCGCCCGTGCGCAATTTTTGGTTTCATATTTCATCTTTTAAGAATAAAATATGACACTGTGAGTGTTAAAAATATTGTAAAACCATTAATAATAAATAAATAAATTATAACGGTAAATGTTTTAATCAAATCATAAATAAATAAGACTTAGAAATCATTGACTTACCCTGTTTGTCTAGGTGTAGTATGGCCTAAAATCATTGTTGAATAATACTATAACTATCTGAAACTTCTAAAATGTAAAATACGTTAATAAAAATAGTTTCAGAGTTTTATTATTTTTTTTATTTATTTAAGAACTTTATTGCACAAGTAACAGTGTACAAAAGGTGGACTTAATGCTAAAAGCATTCTCTCCCAGTCATACCTTTAGGTCATGCAGAAAGATTATAAGAATTTATAAAATAACAGTAAATATTATTCAAATACGACAAAATATTTAATGCAAAGTCCATAGAAAATAGTCGTTTTGTATCATCTGACATTAGAATATCCACAGAAAAACGTCGTATTTTACCATGAGTCACATTTTTATCCGAAGTAAAATGACGTATGTGATTTTTCTCAAAAACCAGCAAATATCGGCTTTTGATACCTACTCCATACTATAAAAGACCTTTTACAATTAACACATGCAAATTTGTATTGCACTAGGTTATATGCAAAAAAAGTTATATAAAAATAACCGTTCAAAATATTTCAAATGGCCGCCCTGTAAAGTTTGACGAAATGCACATACGCCATTGTTCTACGATCACGACGATTTGATTACCTATACAAATGATTTTGGGGATAAAAACTGTTCTTTGTCCTTTCTCGGAACTAAAACTATGTTATCTATCGTTTCAGCGGTAAGAGAGAATTGATTTCTGGCAGTATTTTTTTATAAATGTGGGGGGGGGAGGGAGAGGGAGGAGGGAGTTGCGCCTTTAGACTTTGTTTTTTAGAATGCTCCAAAAATAAATTGTTCACCTAATATGGACTCCTTTCCTAAAAATTAATTTTATTTGTTATTTTTTAGTGATTATAGAAGGGGGAGGGGGAAGGGGTTGTATCTTTTGACTCTGTTCTTTTAGAAGCTACTAATTACCTTTCATAAGTTCTGTCCTTATAATCACTGAACTCCTCAGCGTTAAGGAGTTCCACCATCAGCTCAGCTCTACACAGTGTTGACGTAATAACATGTCAACATTAAGATTTTAGTACAAAAACACTATACGTGCCTTCAAAATTTGAGGGTTTCCCTCGATTGCACCCAGATCCCATCATCAGACCTCGACTTGGGGACAATGGGACCAACTAGAAGGTATAACCTCTAGGTAGGCGAAAAAAAATTTCGAATCGGTCCATAAACGACTGCGATATGAGGTAACATATAAACAAAAAAAAAAAAAAAAAAAAAAAAAAAAACATACAGTCGAATTGATAACCTCCTCTTTTTTTGAAGTCGGTTAAAAAGAGAATCACATGAAATGAAAGAGCTGAAGCGCTATACGCAATTCCCAGTTATCTTATTGGCATGTACAAATTAAAAAAGACAAAGACAAGCTGTATTCGGTTCTCCTTACAAAATCGTAAAATCAACAAAAAGACACTCAAACTAGAAATTCTGATCGTAGTTTTTTTTAAATAATTTTAAATTAGAATTATTTATCGATAAAAATATCGAAGTATCACCAACACAACCAAATGCGGATGGGATTGCCTGCGGCTTTTTAGGTTAACATTTCTGTTGTCTAGCCAAAAACAGTTTTATCAATAATTCTGTTAAGCGAGGGGACGATTTGTGAGTTAAATGTATTTGTTTTTTGGAGCTGCAGTTATAAATCATCGTTTCGCTTTTGTTAATTTTATAACATCCTTTACTTTAAAAATAAACTTAAATTTACGAAAGTAAAAATGTATGCTTTTAAAAACATTTGACCATTAATAGCCGCTTCTATCAGAGAATTTCTAAAGGATATTGTGTACGTCTTTAAAGACCAATTAAACGGTTTAAAAGTTCATGCTGACACAATGTAACTGTTGAAATGAAAGAGATAAAGTATGTGATATCGTTGGAATTTGATGTCAAGCATAACATACTCCAACAGTCATGCACATCATGCACCGACTCCAGAACTTTAAACTTTTTACTTTAAACTTACTATTTTGTTAATTTCGTCTACATTACTGCACTAATGCAATTGCACAATCTACTCACAGTTAACTAGCACAGTGGTATTCTCTACTATGCCCAAGGGACTTCTTAATCCAGATAGACTTTATCGATATCGGTACAGTACATACCTATCGATTGTTGTGGTTCTATTACCGTCTATAGCGTCCGGAGATTTCGGATATAGTGGTCGGTGTTTCGGTGAGTAATTATGTTGGGCTAAGGTCAGTTACGCAGTAGAAGGAGAGTAAGCAACTACAGTACAGTAGTAGCAGTTGCAAAGAACCTTTCTTTCTCGCTTAAAATAAATTTCTTATCTTTAAAAATCTGTTTCATCTTGCATGAGCTTGAGCCCTTTAAAGTGCTGAAAATGCAGGTTAACATAAATGTGTGAATACAACATAGTTTACATGTAAATGTTTATGTATCTTAGATTCTACTGTAGTATTTTAATCATAAAGTCATTAACATGTTTTTTTATAAACAGCAAATGACAAAAACACTAGCTAAATATCTGGCTCTAAGAACTAAAGAAAAACTAAATACATAATCAAACACATACGTATCTAAGTTATCTGGTGAAGGATACAAAGGCTAGATTTGAGAGGATAGAAAAATTGGCACTGAGATATTTGCAATGTTCACAATTCAAATAGAGACTACGGTACCTCAATTAGTTATTACAAAGGTCATACATAGATAGTTCAAAGGTTCATAATAAGATGTAAACTTCAGAGCAATAATGGAGGTTTCTGCTAAGTCAAAATTAAAGGGAAGTCCGCCTTGTCTTTTTTATGTTAGCAGGGTTGTAACTAACTAAAGGATATTATGTATGGCTCCAAACACAGTATTATTTTCTCCTATCTTGAGACAGTTCAGCTTTCATTTGTTAGCTATTTTGGTAACCTAGCCTTTAAGAATGAATAAGTCTTGAACATGGTAAAGAAAAAGTTAAAACTAATGGAAACAATTGAAAGAAAAAGACGGCGCATGTTAGGACATTTGATGCAACACGAAAGCTTCATCGGAACTTAGGTTTCCTGAAATTTATTTGATGACTGAGGAAAGAGTAGACGGCACAGTGAAGATAAAAAGACCAGGAATAAGCTATATGCATCAAATAAAACAAAAGTCAAATGTTGCGTCAATTAAAAAAAAGCTTTGCCGACAAGAGTCTAGCTCTAAAATTATATAATGAGCATTTTAGACTATCAATTTAAGAGTTACAGGGGTAACAAAGCCCTTGTTTAATTTTGTTAGAGTAATTGAACAGTCGGACTAGTTCCAGCTTTTCGAAAAATAGAAAAGTAAGAGTAGGTACGAGATAGGAATTGAGACAGCAGTCTTACGGACTTCATTTTTATCATCTTTCAAGTAACACTTTTTTAGGGTTCCGTAGCCGAATGGCAAAAAACGGAACCCTTACTGTCTGTGTCTGTCTGTCTGTCTGTCTGTCTGTCTGTCTGTCTGTCTGTCTGTCTGTCTGTCTGTCTGTCTGTCTGTCTGTCTGTCTGTCTGTCTGTCCGTCCGTATGTCACAGCCACTTTATTCTGAAACTATAAGCATCACATAGATGAAACTTGGTAGGTAGGTGTATTTTGTTTACCGCTTTCCGATTCAGATACAAAAAGTAAGAAAAAAAATATTTAAGGGGGGGCTCCCATACATGAAACTAAAACCAAAAAATTTTTTTTTACTCAAACCTATGCGTGTGGGGTATCTATGGATAGGTCTTTAAAATGATGTTGAGGTTACTAAAACTATTTTTTCTAAAAGTGTAAGGTTTGAGATATAGACGCTTCTAAAGTGGTAAAATGGGCGTCCCCCCCCATCTAACTTTTGAACTAAGAAAGTGAAAATTTTGAAAAAAATATATGATGTAGATCTCAACAAAAACTTGCAACAAAAATTGGTTTGAAGGAGATCAAACGCAAATATAACTTTGTCTTTCATACAAACACTATGAAAAACAAAGTTATTTTTGCTGTCACAATATATTGTGATGTTTTCGTTAAGTGAAAGTAAGTGGACCCTGAATTCAGTTAAGGGTGGCACGGAACCCTCAGTGCGCGGGTCCGACACGCACTTAACCGGTTTTTGTAAAAGCTATTAAAATTTCAAGTACCTAATTTTAAGTTTCAGATTTTATTTTATTTTATTTTATTTTATTGAAAGGATGTACAAAACAGGTTACAAACAATATTTAAAAACAAAATGGTGAACATACTAAATTACTAGTTTACAACCCTTAGTGTGTACATACTGTTATAAATATTTTTTAGCAAACAAGACCAAATAACTAAATATGTCACGGTACAAAAAGGTAAACTAAAAAAAAGACTAAAAATTAAAAATACAACTGTTTGAGCACAATCCAATCCGAACAGTAAAAAATGTATATATAACACAAAACAACAATATAATTCAATATAATTCTTAATGCACTATCTCTAGGCTATAACCCTGGCAATATCTTTCTTAAATTTATAACGACTGCTATTAAAAATATCTATATTTGGAAAACCATCAACCAGCTCGTTGTGTTGACGGCACATTCTAGTGATAGGGTTAAAATATGAGGTGTTATTGACATATACATTAGATGTATATCAAACTGTATTCACAAGCCGCCAGTATCAGCAAACAGGCTGACTTAACACAAATGTAATTAGCAGCTATTCTGTATCAAGCGTAGCAATTAAGCGATTGCGTGACGAGCATTGTCGCCTGATGTATGGCGGTAATGAGATTGTGTTGTGACTGACGGAATTAGTTTACTGCAAGAGTTATGACTTAACTGGCTTTACTTCTTGATGGAAGTGTTTACTTACAGCCGGTTTCTGAATTGAGCATTTGGCGTTGATTACAACTTAAGCTCAACTTAAGTATGGCTCAACAGTATTTTTGTTTCTGAATTAAGTTTAAGTGTAGTTTGAGCATTTGAGGTTGAGTATGCTCAAATTGAACATCAACTAGTGCTTAACTCGAAATTTGCGTTGCACAACACAACTGACAGTACTCAAATCATGATCACTGTAAACTTAAGCGTCTGACAGCTAAGCAACCCAATGAGGATACTTATGTCCTACTTAAATATTTGCGACAGTAGTGACATCTATCACATGTCTATTTTACTGGTTTAAAAAGAAGCAAAATTTTAAGGTTAACGTAAAAACTATTAAAATAATTGAAAATATTTTGAATCACTCATTGAATTCATTGTGGTAAACATGTCTTGTGACGATTCATCACTATCACCGATGGAGGAGCCTCAAGTTCGACAGCCAAGAAGACGACGAGTGCCAAGAAATCGACCCGATTTTTTCTTATTACTCGACAATGAACAGTTCAAAGATCGTATTTACTTATTTAAAGCGAATCGTGAAAGAATAGCGTTAGAAACGAAATGTACAATTTACTTTCTTTGTTACAAGTGAAAAAAGTTTTCCTTCTCTTCCTATGTGTAGTTGGGACATCTTTTTTTCTTTGCGGTTTCCATTTAGTAAACTTTGAATGAATTTCTGAGTTCTTCAACTCAAAAACTTATCAAATCATTGAAGGAAGTAAAACTTCAAAAGTTTGAGCACTGATCATGTAATCTTTTTTGAGTATGAGTTTGAGCATGACATTGACATTGATTGATTGACAAAAGACATTCCGTTCTCGTCCGTTGTTCACAATTTAATTTTAAGAATTTAATTACAATATTGGATAGTGACTATTTTACTTGAAATTGTGTCCGTAATCTGATGCTCTTAGGAATATTTAACTTATACAATAAAATCTAGAATTTATTAATGCAAATAATGAAACTAAATTTCTTTACAAATAGAAACCGGTAAAAATCGGTAGTTTTTTCTTGTAACGGAACGTTGCAGTATAATCAAGATAAAACTCAGTTGAGTGTGGTCCAAGACAACATAAAATTTACAAATGAAACGTAGGAAACTTAAGTACTCATCAACTATTTGAGCAAATCTCAACAGATTTTCACTCAAATGCTCAAATCAGAAACCGGCTGTTAGAGACCAAAAAATGAACCACTATGTATCTAAATTTATAGTTCTATTTTGCCATAGCTTTAAGCAAGTAACGTCGAAACAAATAGGTTAGTCTTACACCAATCAAATAGTGTTTCCTAAAACCCCAGTGTATGCAATTTTTCTCCCTTACTCCGGCCGAACTGGCGATGTAGTTTGACAGTTAAACAGCTCTGCATTACTGTCAAATTAGCAATTCTTATTGCACTTTAGTATTATATTGATAATATTACTATGATATAACAATATAAACACTGAGTGGAAATTGAACTGCCTCGGAATTGAACGGATTAAGTAGGATCGCAATACGCCCCCATCTTTCAACTGACCGCAGATCATCAATATCACGTATAAGATATTAAAGCAGACGTCTTATAAAAAAGCCTGTGATACCTACGCTGGAGTGGACAAGCGTGTGTTTGGGACACTCTGACATTGGTGTTCTTTTGACATTGGTGACTCTGACGCCGAGCAACAAAATGGCGATGGCGGATAACTAACCGCTTAGAGCTTTGTCTGCCAGAATACACTGAGTCACTGACTATGCTTAGCTGTCAAACTTGATACAAAATCGTGTTTAGTCAGCCAGTTATTAAAATTCATTTGTTCACAAGCGCTGAAATTAAGGTAAGCGTTTTGAAGCGCTTAGGTTAGCCGTTTTTTGCTAAACACACCCATTGTATGACAGCAGCCTTTGCCATTAATTTCTTCCACACTAATGAACTCTTTCTCTTCCTTTCTTTTAAACAGCAATGCTTTCAAATATGTATTCCACAAGGTTCAGCTCTCTCTCCACTTTAATTCTAAGACGGCAGAATTGCCATTTATCTCTTTCGGGGTTGCCAGCTATCTTATTACACAACATCCGCGTCCCGTGTAATTGCCTCGCAAATTAATCCGCCAACATGTGACATTTGACTCGCGACACACTGGTTAAATGTAGGGCTGCCACAAGGTAGACTGACGAAATTCATTCACTCAATTTCAAAACAATCAATATGAGTATCTGATAATTTTATTGTCCTGAATTTATTTATTATTGGTTTAGAAACGAAAAATATAGGTACTGACTACTGGCACATAAAATTTCATGTTTCTGTAAAAAAAGGTACGAATAGTCTGCTATCTCACTTTGACAAAAACATACAAATATTATGAATTGAAATAAAAAATAAAACAGTGATATCTTATTATTATTCGGTATTATTGTACATAATCACTTTTCTGTGTTGCTTTCAATATTGAAGTTTGCGTTATGAAGTCCCTTAAATTATATTGTTGACCTTTTGTAACATCTGTTTTTAAGATAAAAAATCTATGATAATATTGATACTGTACTATGTCAGTTTTTATCGACCCATTTGTAAGTTAGATTTCATTCAATATAACAACTTCTAATAGAATTTACATTAATAAAGTAATACTTTCTAATGTCGCCAACCCTAAGCACGCCATATCATCACACAATGCAATCCACTTGCTTGCAAACATAAGGATAATTATTATTGATTGCGAATTAGTCCCCGAAGGGAGCGAGAGGCAAATACGATCGTGTGTGCGCCAGAGCGAGACAGCCCGTTTTGGGATTGATACAATACAGTTATGTGTTACATGTCAAAGCGGCACTAATTGCACTGGCCTCTCGTGGGTAGAGGTGGGACAATATCGATATAATTATTGTAGATTTTAACACCAAAATTGTTACTTATTGTTTGATTTCACGTATTTTATCGACTTAAAAATAAAGAAGTTTTTGAAATAAGTATGGTATAAACTTTATCTTATAATAAGTGTTCGACTAAACATGATCAGCGACGGCCTTACTCATTGCGAGGCTACGAGCGGCGTCTTTGCGAGGCCCTTAGTCCTTCGTGAAAAGTATGTGTTGCGAGTAGGTTTGTTGTACCATGATTATTTATTCCATTAGGTACCTACCATTTTGCAGTAAATTCAGAAGAGTAACAACAACTCAAAAGTTTTATCGAGTTTCAAACTCAAAAGGGAGAACCAACCCAATTAATCAATACTTAAAACGAAAACAAAACAATAAAGATATTGTTTGTTAAAAAGAGATATTAGCACTGCAAAAGTGCAACTGATTTTCATGTTAGTCAAGCCATAATTCTTCCTCACAAAACGCTGACCAATCAAATAACAACTAAGTACTTAAAAGTAAAACTGGTCAAAGATTCAACTTACAGTAAAGATCAAACATGCCTTTTGCATTTTCACAAACCAATACACAATTTTCTGCCCTTTGATCACCTTTATTTATGTTCATGCGATTGCCTGAAGCGATTAGTAAAAGATACACACAAAATTAGTATTTGTAGATGTCACTATAAAGTACAATATATGTTTAATATCATTTGTAAAATCTTGACCTTTGAAAAGGCTTGTTTTATGAGCAAATGTCTAAACCTACGCTTTCTTACTATTTTTATGATATTATTTGGTGTGAGTAGGATTTTCTATGTATTCTTCATTTTATTATTAAATAATAGACACACATCTTACTGCATGCCCTCCTAGGGGGTTTGAGTTGTTGACTGATAGAAAATTATGTTAACATTATTACACCGTTTCAATTCAATTCAATTTTGAATACTTAACTCAGACAGAGCCCAAGTATTTTATTTCATAAAATATTAATATGGCTTACTTCGTTTACTGTATCAGTAAGTAATTGGTATAATAATGGTAATGTGAAAAATAGTTTTAAAATGGTTTATTTAATTTGAAGATATCGCAAATTTTAATGCACTTACGTTCTATTTCATTTCTGGACCACATCAGCAGATTCAAATCAAATCTACCAAAAATGAATCTCCAACAAATAAAGCACTATCAGTGCTAATTACATATATCCTTATAAACAGGCACAGTTTATATCGGGCCCGCAAACTAGGCAATCAATATTACGCGCTTTGTTCGCGAGATCAGTGTACACGACCCTATTAGTGCCGGCTTTTAACTAGAGATGGGACAATTAACTAGTCGATAGTTGTTTATCGATGATTTATTTTAAAGAAGAAGGGCCAAATCTCATAGAAAATTGCCTCACATCCTACAGAGATTAAAAAAATATCTGCCGACTAAGAAGGGGTTCATTACAGACGACGAATATTTTTTTATTGGAATACAGATGATAGTTGTTAACTATTTGGAATGGGTTTTCCTCGGCCCAAAGGTTTATCTTTTTAGAAAATGACAGATTCGTTTATTTTCATGGAATAGGCTTGAATTTTAATTTAGGATACGTCCTTAATTATTATTCTAAGGATAGAATTATTATACACAGCAAAGGCCTATAGACACTGACAACCATTATGTCCATGTATCGTAAGCTTCATATTGAGAAAATGGTTTGGAATGTTTTTAACACTCACAGTGTCATATTTATGTAGATGAATTAAGAAACGGGACACCAACCTTTCCGCATGTGCATATTGTTTGGTTTCTTATTTTATCTTTAAGAATGTTGAATATTTTAAGGTTCAAAGCTGAAGGTAGAATAAATGTTTCACTTGCGTTATTAATAGTTCATCGACTAGTTTTTCACAGCACTAGGCTTATCTAAGTCGGCGGCGATCGAGGCCGATGACTAAGTCTCGTTAATCTAACAATTATTCATTGAGACACCGACTCACCCTATGAGGGCAACTGGAATCAATGATCTACCGTCCCTTTTGTTCTTTTTGAGACAAAAAGGGACGGGGATAACTGGGGACGCGTTTAATTTTATATCATACCTGTGCTGTGATTTCTATAAATTGCCTCAAGTTGACCTCTTAAATGGTTTTGTTTTTTGGTACCTTTTGTGTTCTGGGTATAAAGTTAGCTAGATACACAATATAACGGAGAAATATTTTTCTAAGATAATAATAGTAATGAATAATTAATATTCTTTATTGCACAATTAAGGAGACAAGATACAATACATAACAAACAAATCATAAGTACAATATTGGCGGTCTTATCGCTGGAAGCGATCTCTTTCAGACAACCATTGGGTAGAGGAAACAGCGTTTATTAGAGAGGTAGAAAGCGGTGTGAAAAAAGATAATACTGAACAAAACTTTGAAATATTGACTTCTTTTCGCCATGCAAAATGGTAAAAAAATGCGTATTATAGTGTCTGTGGTTCTAGTAAAAATGACAATTAATAGACCTTCATGATAACGAGTAGATACTTAGTTAATAGTATTCGTTTTTTATCGATAATAAAACGGATCGTCGTGACTCGTCCTGGTTGAATCGATTGTCAGTGAAGGTTCAATCAATTGTCTTTCAAACGATTAACTAATAATTTGAATACAACTTAATGTCTATTGTCTAATCAAATTAATTCATCATACCTATCCATTAGGTGGTCAAAGAAGAACAAAATTAATCCTCTTAGTACTTTTTTGCGAAGCATATTTTAAAATACTTACATGATTTGTATATTTGCCATGGAACTCTCTAATTATTGACTTCATTCAATTATTAAGTTATAAGTGTAATAAATGTAATAAGTATGTGTATTATGTAAAAAGCTGTGGTAATAATATATTTCGAAAACGATTTCCTGAAAAGAAATGTGGTAAACATTTTGACATACATGTTGTCTTTTGTATTGTTATATTTGAATCGCAGTTACGAATTATTGATGGCTTCTTATCATTTTATACAAAATTTTATTTCAGTACTGTACACCATTCATAAGAAACGGTATCATCCGCGTTTATTCATGCATACTCACTTAAATCATCAGTAATGTATTTGTTTACTAATTACACAAAGTGCCACCCCTGGCAGGCCCTTTAAACTATAGATAGATAGATAGATAGATAACTCTTTATTGCACACAAAATTAGTGAATTTACAAATTTGCTTAAAGGAAATGTACAATTTAGGCGGTCTTATCGCTATAAGCGATCTCTATCTAACTATCATAGTATCACGGTTCGCTGATCTATATTAATATTACTAGATTAAATCGCACCTGTTCTATACATAATAATTCTCAAAACATGACTATTCAGAATCGGTGATGCGATCATTCGAATGAACTTCATTAGATGTTAAATGTTTGAAATTAGCGACGAAGAAAATAATTTGAAGAAGTTTTGTTGATGAAATATTTTTATCGATAAAGTTTGAATTCTACATCTAACTGGCATAAGTTGAAAAAAGGCAAACTAAAAGTTTTTTTTTTATTTGATATAGAGTAGCCACGTAGAGTTTATAATTAGCGATATAATAATATAAAACATAGGTCATACCTACAAAAATCTTAAAAAAATATATGATACAACAAAATTGCTCAGCCTTTGACACAGCTAGTGATATAAATGATTGATATAAACACGTATCAGAAAATAATTCTTGCTAATTAAATCAAAATGTTTTAATTTAATATTAATTAACCGATAACCATCTCCGTTGATAAAAGAAAATTACCATTAAGTGGATAATTTAAATCAGACAAACCTTACAACAAATGTAAACAGAGAGCCCAAATAAATTAATCATGGCATCGCTACCGACAGAGAAATCTGGTGGATTCATATCCAATAATCCATCTGTTACACGATACCAATGCACTGTATGAACGATCAAAAGCTCTGCGGATGTAGATACTGAAATATCTTGCTAGAAGAGCCATGATAATTATACCAACAAACTCCCAATTGGACACCAATCAAATACAATTGCGGTGATCCCAAAGTAAGTAAGGTAATGCACTTGAGTTACGGAAATCAGAAACAACGGCGGCACGCTACCACACCCAATACAGTAAAAAAAAACTATGACCCGACCGGGAATCGAACCCGGGCTCTCGGAGCAGCGAAGGCACTTCACCACGGAGGTCGTCAATGGAAGGAAAATATCGTGCTGGTTCGTAACCAAAATTAAATTTCTTAGTACCTACATCAACGTATGTAAGTATATTTACCATCGATTTCTTGTAATAATAAAAATGTGTGTATGATAGCGCCACCATGCGTCCTAATCGTTGATAGTACCTACCCGTATGAAATTTTTCATCTGACACCCGCACCCTGCGCTTTCCTCAATCAAAAATGAGCGACGCGCTTTCGACGACGGCACTATCATTAGATAGTGCCGTCGCCGACTTAGTAGGTAATATTTGTCTTATATACTGTCTTTGTCAGTACCAAATTAATCCAAAATATGTCCTTGTCACTTCCAGCTAGAGTTCTTAGTCTGTGTCATAGGTGTGCGGGGTCGCAACAATATTTCATTTCACTCCCACATTATTTCAGCTCATTAACTCGCCGACAACGTTCATTACACGCGAGTGCCAATTTAAATTATTCCACCCTGTATTATAACTAGGTAATAGCTATATAGAGTAAAGGTAAACATGATATGGTTAGTGTTTGTGTATATTAATATTAGTTCAGAGGAGTACGATTATGATCTCTCCAAATGAAAGTCACCTTTGAACATTTTACTTTTTTAAATTCTCTTTTCATTAAAAAAAGGTAAATTTTCAAATGTCAATACAATAATGTGCTTTAATTTATCTTTTTATCATATGAATAATAATTATTATTATTATTAAGAGCCTGTGGTGTCCCACTGCAGGGCAAAGGCCTATAATCAATTTGTGGGTCCCTTTAAATGGAAGACGGCCACGCGGTAGACGCACAAGGCGAGGGCGTGACGAGCTAGACACTTTTAACATCAACTGGAGAACAGCTGCCCAAAACCGTGAAAATTGGATATGAAAAATAATTAATTTTAAATATTTTTATATTTTTAATGATAATTTGATTGTATTATGAATTGCCGTGCCAGTGTAATACAGAGTTGCTTTTTACAATTGCAATTTATATTATTAAGTTTGTATAGTGACGAAACACTATAAAACAAAAATATTAATATGTACCCGTTTCATTCATTGGTAGTTTATTCATGCACATTTTCACATTTATCTCATTTTGATTGCGTCTGCGGTTTTTTCATATTAATTCAACATGGCGGCGGAGGATTAGCGGAATCAGTTAATTTTTAATTTTAATTACGACTGCTTCCAATGGTATGTGTTAATTATCTGTTGTCTTACGCGATTCAAATATTTAATTTCGGTACTTAGAAGATATACAATCTAATGGAATAAAGTTTATACCTTCCTAGTCAGAAAATATATAAATTTAATTCATTAATTCATTCTGATTGATTCATACTATCTTTAGTATCTTCGTATAGAAATAGTATTATTTTAAGTCCAATTTCAACACGTTTCAGTGTCCTATACAGCAAACAATACCTATTTCAGAATCTTGCAATTTCGAAACACTAACTAGGTAACCTGCTTGAGTTAAACAACAAAATCGGAATATGATCAAACGCACACAAATATCATTTGATGCTATCATCAAACTATTAAACCACTCGAGACAACGCATTTGCGCATTGCACCGGGAATCGAACCAGGCATCAAAGCGAACACTCCACCAGCAGATATCACCCACTCCGATGTTCTGCTCGCTAGACAAAACTTACTTGCAAGGAGCTAGAGCATTACTAGATGTGGCTTGATCGTTTAGGCTTGCTTGCTTGCACCATTAAAAAAAAACATGAAAAAATTGTCAAACCGTATACGAAAAAATACAACAGAGCCTAGCGCGGTTAGATCATAATATCACCTTTAAACTTGATGATAACTGTCATCTTTAATTTTTGTTTAATAAGTTGATGCAAATGACCCTTATTGACCAATCACTTGGGTTGGGTTGCAACATTTTACTTCAACCTATAACCGCGACCAATGTTTTTTTCTTACGGAGTGTGAGAGCACTGAAGTTTCATAGAAGAAAAATAAAATGGTTCAACCCAGCCTGAATACAAGTCTATGTATTTAGGCTTGGTTGCACCAAATATGGCATCCAAATATGGCGACTGACCAAAAATGGCGCCGTACATTAAGTTTTAGTACATATTTTTTTGTTGTATTATTTTTATCAAATTGATAGTTATTGATCAAATATATCAGGCTATAAGAATAAAGTATGTTTTGAACCAACATTTGATGCATCATCAAACTATAAAACACTCGAGACAATACATTTGCGCATTGCACCGAGAATCAAAGCGAACACTCCACCTGATATCACCCACTCTGATGTTCTGCTGCGCTAGACAACTTACTTGGGAGGAGCTATATTTACTGGATGTGCTTTTAAAATATTTCAAATTATATGTTTTCAGTCAGATCATATTTTAATTGATAAAGACATGCAAGACGTTTCTTCTCTCCATTAATTTACTGGACAGAATATTTACTTTGATTCGTAAAAACGCTTATTTAATTTATATACTCGTAATATAATAATTATTTAAATGTATTTGTCGGCAAATATTACAAAAGCTAACCTGTCTTGAGATACTGATCTAATTATCGCAAAATGTACCTATAAAGATTTTGAAAGAACTGATTAGTGCCATAAGTATCATTCCCAAAACTTTACCTCGGTACTCTATTGTATCTTATATGACTCCACTTCAAATCATACTTAAAATCAAACTGTAGAGGCATTATATTATCTGTGGTAGAGGTAACATCTATGAAAAGGCAATCGTGGAAAGTGGCAATTACTCAGAAAATACTTGGTTTAATTTCAAGTTGTAAGTGTTAAACTGTTAAAGTGAACACAATTTTATTAGCCATACTATGTAAGTAAAATCTGTAATGATTTATTTGAATGTTTATTGTTAAATTAAATATTTACAATTAGACGTAAAGCTTGAAATAAACTGTGGTCTGCAAAGCTAATTTAGTTTCTGATTATACTAAATCTAGGAAATTTTATGTACACTAGTTGTTAGTATCGTATTGTAAATTATTATTTCAATAAAGACCTTTTCAAACAAACAAATACACTTGGTTAATAAAACACAATTTACGGATAATTTCGCGATACTGATCGTAGTTTAATATTTTTCAAAACTATGTAAATGACAAATAACATCTTAGTCTACCCCGTGACCGCGAGCGCTGTAAAGTGTTCGAAACGTCGGGATGAAAAATCAATTAAATTATCGCGAAATTATCCGTAAATTGTGTTTAATTAAGTGTGTAATATTCGCGTAAACTCCAGAAATAAGTACACTTGGTTAAATTCAAAAATAGTAATTGAAGCACATTCCCGTTGATGACTTTTTATACACCCACCGGATACAGAAGTCAAGCCACATCCAGCAACTTCATATCACGACTACGTCCAGTATCGCAATATCTGCGAGTGTTGGCTGGCAGCGTCTGGCTTGGCGCAGAACCAATTGCTATTAAATAAAACGCCACTTTGTTCAGTAATGCAACAACGGATTTTACGATTGCGAGGTGGGACTGATTTAGAGCAACACCTTGGTGTAACATTGTTGACGATGTGTTTATGATGCTATTAAGGTTTGAATAGATGCCAACACAAGGTAACGGTAATTAAATAAGGTAAACGAATTACCCGGAATTTATGTAAAAATTGATAGATAGGCTGTTGGAATAAAATGCATGTTGTTGAGTTATTGTTGAGTTGATATGTACAGAGAAGCTATGCCAAGCAAAAAAATTGTCGCAAATATGACGTCTAATTTCGAATATGAAACCGTTGTATAAGTTGATGACAAGTGGCTTCAATTCATGTAGCACGAAATATGTTCATGATGTGTATTTGTTCCATACGCTAGTAATGCATGTTAGGAACTTTTTAGTGATTCTAATAACGACTCTACGCTTAATCGAAACCAAAAAAAATGCTTCGAATACATTGTGTAAGTAAAATAAAATTAGGCAGACCAAAGACTATAAAGATGTCAACCCGATGAAACTTTTTACAAAACATTGTATCTGTCATCATGACTGCATTGATCGGAATGCCTCAAGCACAAGGAAAACACTTTCTTTTCTAGAACCAAAGAAATTCCTAAAGACATTCAATTTACAAACTGTTCGGTGTCAACATTGTTTTCAACTGTATCATTATTTATCTCAACATTATTAGACCGATGACTTATAAATGTCAGAAAGAAACGGTAGTAACAACACGCTAGATTTTCACGCCACGCCCACCTAGTTGGCTGCCAAATTACCCAAGCGGAAAGCCGCTGGCCAATCAGCGCGCGGCATTTTGTCGGTCTAGTTGCGGCGGCCAATCAGCGAACGGCGCGGGCGCATACTTTAGTTTTGCAATTCAATGAGCTAGCTAATTGCTGTTTTGTTTGGCGGCGATGCTTCGACGGGTGGTTTTGTGTTTAAATTTAAATGCTGCTAAGTTTAAACAGGTATTGAATGGTCAGTTATAGAGATGAATATTATTTTATTGCTCTAGTAGTTATTAAAGTCGTGCCTTCATCGAAGACGGATTTAAAGTTGAACACATAAATTCCGAACAAGGTAATTAACTTCTAACATACCTACGTATTGAAATGTCACGTAATATCATCTTTTCATTTGAAGAAGTTTTAAAATAAACCTACTTTAGCTAACCCACATAGCCAACATCTTCTCTTCAATTCGCTGAGATTTTATTACTTTGGAAGAATCCACGAAGGCGCGCGCCAACATTCGTCCTAATCGTTCATAGTACATGTGTGCAAGCTTTTGTCAATATTTTATAATACAATAATCAATATAATTACTTAATATTAATTATTCAATACTTTAATATTTGTCGTTCTCCCCTACGTTTTTCTCAATCAAAAATTAGTACCGCGCGGCTTCATGGATGTTTATGTTATGGTCATGAGTTTTTAAAGTTGAAAACTAGACTAATAAAAAAACGTTGATATGCAGCAATATAACGTTAATCCCTAATCAAAACAGCCAAGACCACCAAGCACTAACCATCAATTAACGCGAACCAACATACAAATAAAACTTACAAATGCTGGACCACTTAAGCTCCTTATTTAGATGCCTTTGAGTGCAATTATAAAAGTCAATAAAAAAAGTTAAGGCGACGACGCGGGAACTGCATTAGGCTCACCGCAGCCTAAAGACATTTGCATCATCTGTGCATTTCATTTGAATAAGAAAGAAAAGTGTGCGCTTACGCTGCTAACATGGCCAAATTTTAGAGAGTGTAGTAGATTAACAGTTGAAAATCTGAACCTACCTAACCGCCTAATATAACAATTAAGCAGTTAAAGTTGACAAAATCTAATAAAAACATAAAACAGTCTATTCCCTTACCCAAAGATTGTCTGGAAGAGTTCGCTTTTAGCAATAAGACTGCCTTGTACATTAACTTTGAGCTTATAAACTGTAATTTACTTTGTGTTCTGCATTAGATTGTTATTATTATAAATTAAATCTTAAAATGCCTCCACTGTGATTTCCTTTGCTATAATGACGTTTAAAAAGAAACTAGAGCTTAATTTATCGCGGTAATTCATTGGGCATTTATTTTGATAGTTATTTTTACAGTTACACGTAAGGTATAAAGCGATTCGCTAAAACTGTCAAACTGTGTCCAAAACACAGATTTTGGCAATTAATAAGGGTTAAAATATTTTGATGAATCTTATTATCCTATTATAATAATTTACATAGCGTAGGCTCAGTCCAATTAGGTGAATAATATTAAGCCCGTGCCATATTATCCCCCGTGCGTAGTTGCCCTCAATTTACACTTAAAATAGACTCGATAATCGAGGTACTACCGCTAATTAGCCCAATCGGGTGAATTTAAGTGGTATCGCCCTGAGAGGTAACGCGTTAAGCTGTTTAAATATAAATCTAAATTAGGAGCAACAATGGTCTGAGAGGTGCGTGTTGGGAATATCAAGTTTGGGAAGTAAAATTATTTATCACGAGGCAGTAAAGAACCGATTCCATTTTATTGTTGATAAATTTTGCTAATACAGGATGTAACATAAAAGATGATATTTCTTAATCATATTCAGCCAGTTACTAGTATCGAAATATCAAAGAAAGAGAACTGTTAAGATTTAACTGAGCAATTTTTGTGTAAAACAAAGTAAGTACTTACACTACAGTATTACCACGTACACAGTATGTATGAAAAGTCTGGTTCTTATGGTCGGTAATCCTCTTCTGACATAGGTAGAGTAAGATATGTATTTTTTTCTTGTGGAATGGAATAAACATTTTTTTCATTTGAAGTGTTTATGGCATTTTATGTATCTCACTAAAACAACAACGACGACGTAAAACAAAACTGCTCGTTTGCAATTATTTTTTTGTAAGTAAATGCCCAGACTTTATGCGAAGTCGAAATAACCTCTTGACAGCTTTCTCTAGCTATTATAATAATCAACACCTACTTATATGGATCTAGTTGTTAAGCTGATGTAACCGAAATTAAAGTTATTTTTAATTGCACAAAGTTAACCCTAAACTGCTCGCGGGTGCAGAGCGCAGTAAAAAGCGATTAAAGTAAGTGCGTGAAAGTGCGGGCGTGTGCGGTGACAATTAAAAAGCTAAACTTCTTATTGTCTCCTAGTATAGATAGTGCCATCCACGAAGGCGCTCGCCACCTTTCGTTCTAATCGTTTTAAGTACATGTGTGCAAGTTTTTGGCAATATTTGATGATGCTATAATGAATTTAATTATTACATATTTATTTTATGATGTAAAAATATTTGCCACACACCCCAGACCCGGCGCTATTCTTATTTAAAAATGAACGCCGCGCGCCTTCGTGGATGGCACTATCTATACAATCGTAGACAATACAGGGTGTTAAAAATGATTCTTTTCTCTCACTTTAATGAAAATTACATATTCATAAGAAAAATATTTACTAACAGAAGCATTGCTTCGTGCAAATTTCAGATCGCCCGGACCAATTCTGAAGTTTTCGGTTATTTGTTGAAGTCGGAATTATACAGTTAAATGTGAAGAAAATATTACTTTTAATAATAAACTTCTAAAGAACATCGATAAAATTAACAGACGACCTTGTAAAGATCGCAGGATCAAATTGGACGAAGACCGCTTGTAATCGGTTGCTGTGGAAAGCCGTGGGGGAGGTCTATGTTCAGCAGTGGACGTTCTTTGGCTGATAATGATGATGATAAATAATAATTGTGCCGTGTTTAATAAATAAAATGTTGAGCCAACTATGTGCAAGTTAATTCGTGTGCATAAATAAATAAATAAACTTTTGTTCTCGTCTGTACGGGAGGTCATAATCAATTAAGGTGCGTGTTGTTGCATTTATGTGCAACGATAATGTTATCTCAATTTAAATTCAGCTGAGTACATTGTAATTGGTTTAGCTAAGTATATGTATAGGTTGGTCTGAATTTGCCTCGTTTAAAAATAAATTAAATTAACTTTTGTTTTGTCTGTTGTTCAATTCAATTCAATTCAATTCAATTCTTTATTTACATAGAAACACGGTACATTTGGGTGGACATTTACAATAAAGAGTTCGACATGTCTCGCCACAGTTATGGCATGTAAAATATTTTCAAAAAATAACATTCATATTTTTAAAACATTACATTACTATATATTTTTATACACTATATATTTTTATAATACATTTTTTATTATTATTATTATCATGCATGTTCTTTATTTTAAAAATTCTTTAACACTATAAACATTTTTGTCTAAAAGCCATGCATATAAATGGCTTTTAAAAAGGCTTGGCTTCAGAGATTTCATAGAGTCAGGTAACTTATTAAAAATTTTAAGGCACATATTTTTACAATTTTTCCTATACATTGCGGTTCTTGGCGCAAAGTTTAAAACAAGCCTATTAGGATTACTCTTATTACGAGGGTATACATCAGACGCCTTGTAAAATAGACCAGGATTTTTCTTAACAAATGTACAAATTTCAAAGATGTAAAGACTTGGCACGGTAAGGAGCTGAAGACTTCTAAAAAGCGGTTTACAAGTGTGATATGGAGGTACACCACAAATTGCTCGCACACATCTCTTTTGCGCCACAAACGCCCTATGAACACTGACACTATTTCCCCACATGATTTAGCCATACCGTAGTATTGAAGCGACGCACAGTGGATCGACGCCATACTAGCAAAGGGACATATGCAACTTAAATATACGTGTGTCAGTTTTTGTAAAACAAATCATTCCATCGTATTCCCCTACTTATAAGCTGTAAAAAAGATAAATAGCATTTTCTTATTAGAAACTTATTTTGAGAGCTAAGAGCTATGGCACCAAACCTGATTTATTAGTATGGGAAATGGCATAAAAACTAGTGTATCTTCCGATTCCCTTCGTGTTTCGACTTGATTTTTTTATATGGTAATAAGACATATATTTGCTACATTTTCTCTAAACAAACATGGTGCGCCACACGCACCCCTTAAGAGGTAAGGGTCCACTTACTTGGCAGCAAAAATAACTTTGTTTTTCATAGTATTTGTATGAAAGACAAAGTTATATTTGCGGTTGTTCAAATTGTGTTAATTGACAAAAATACCGGTTAAGAGGTACAAGCGTTGACTGATGTTTTCCTTCTTATCGACCAATTGATTCATAAGTTATTATTTCGACATATTTTATATCCAAATCTCATTTCAATGGTGACTTACTGATAAATGGTCATGCCATAAATCATCGGTGCACTGATAAAAGACTACCAGAAAGCGTTTTACCACGGTCTTAGTGCACCCAATCTTTGGAAACAATTGTGTTGTTAACCACAAAACTATAGATTTAGTACAGAAAAAACTGGCCAAAAGCGAGTCGGACTCGCTCACTGAGGGTTCCGTACCAACTTTTAGGGCTTGCTTGACAGCAATAATAACTTTGTTTTCATAGTATTTGTATGAAGGACAAAGTTATATTTTGCGGTTGTTTACATTGTGTTATTAGTCTACTAACAGTTCTATCTCGTTTAAACCAATTTTCGTCTAAGGTATTTGTAAAGATATACGTTACGTATTTTGTTCAAAATTTTCACTTGCTGAGTTCAAAAGTTAGAGGGTGGACGCGCATTTTATAACACTTTGGAAGCGTCTATCTTACAAATGTTTGACTTTTAGAAAAAACAGTTTAAGGTACCTCTCCTCTCACCTGTCATTTTAAAAGACCTATCCACAGACTTTGAGAAAGAGGTCAATCGACGAATCCAACTCGGCTGGACAGCGTTCGGGAAAATGCGCAAGAGCGTCTTCTCATCTCAATTACCTCAGTGTCTGAAGACGAAAGTCTTCAACCAGTGTGTGTTACCAGTGATGACATACGTATCCGAGACGTGGTCTCTAACTATGGGCATCATAAAGAAGCTCAAAATCACACAACGAGCGATGAAGAGGGCTATGCAGAAACGAGGAGATATACATAGCATAGCATATACATAGCATAGACATAGCCCTGCGAATCAGTAAGCTCAAGTGGCAGTGGGCAGGGCACATAGCGCGTAGAACTGATGGCCGTTGGTGCAGAAAAGTCCTAGATTGGAGACCCTTCGACTAAAGGCGCAGCGTAAAACGTCCGCCGACAAGATGGACAGACGACCTTGTAAAGATCGCAGGATCGAACTGGATGCAGACCGCTCACAACCGGTCGTTGTGGAAAGCCGTGGAGGAGGCCTATGTTCAGCAGTGGATGTCCTTCGGCTGATAATGATGATGATGATGATGATGATCGACAGACTAATGTCTAGGACACGCTTAGGTTTAAGCAAAAAAAATATATTTTGTTTTAGTTCCATGTATGGGAGCCACATTTATTGATAGGAAGATTAGTTTGTAGAACACATTTATTACACTGTCTTGTCTTTGCATAAGACCAGGAAGGTTTTCATGATGATGATGATGATATGACACACTGTTAACTAACACAATCGTTTCCAGAGATAGGTACAGTAAAAAAGAACCTGGGAATCTTTTATCAGTGCACCGATGATTTACCTCTATGGTCTGACCATTTTATCAGTGTCACCATTGAAGTCGAAATAATAACTTATTAATCAATTTGTTCACAAGAAGGAAAACATCAGGCAACGCTTATAGAACCGTTATTTTTGACAATTAACACAAGTTAAACAACCGCAAATATAACTTTGTCTTTCATACAAATACTATGAAAAACAAAGTTATTTTTGCTGCCAAGTAAGTGGACCCCTACCTCTTAAGGGGTGCGTGTGGCGCACCATGTGTGTTTGGAGAAAATGTAGCAAATATATGTCTTATTACCATATAAAAAAATCAAGTCGAATCACGAAGGGAATCGGAAGATACACTAGTTTTTATGTCATTTCCCATACTAATAAATCAGGTTTGGTGCCATAGCTCTCAAAATAAGTTTCTAATAAGAAAATGCTGTTTATCTTTTTTACAACTTATAAGTAGGCGTATACGATGAAATGATTTGTTTTTCAAAAACTGACACATGTATATTTAAGTTGCCTATGTCCCTTTGCTAGTATGGCGTCGATCCACTGTGCGACGTAAGCATGATATGCTGATAGGATAGTCTGTTTATCAGTTACATAACGTAGTCTTTTTAAAACATACACAAAACGATCAATCCTGTCACACACAAACTTTACTTGACTTTTCCAATTTATATGTCAGAATAGTTTTTCCTAAATGTGCTATTATCTAATAGCACTTTTCTGTTTGTGGCCTTTGTTGCCGATTGTGGCCGATTTTTTAAATTATTGGCGGTGGTTGGTGGGGTTGACTGTGTCATAAAATTAATCTCTTTAAAATATGTGATTAAAGGAACATAAAGCACATGTAAATAATAAATAAAAACATTTTTAAGGTCTTCAAAAAGTAATTATTTTTAATAATAGGATATCTAATCCTAGTTTTTAAATAAAATTTATTAAATTATAAATACAAATTCAATTAAATAAATAAAAAAATATATTAGGTACGTTATGTATTAACAACTGCAATAATTTTTGTAAGAGAAAATTAAAAAAAAACAGAGTATGTGAATGAATAAAAAAAGCATACCCTACCGCTTTCCTCCCCGCCTGTACCGTCAATTAAGGCGCGTGTCGGCGCATTTTTATGCAAATACCCGCGCCGCCGGTGGTCCGTCCGTAGGATATCACGAGCGCGCCATATCGGATTGTTAACCGATCGATTAGTTTCCCAGAATACTATTAATATTACTAGATGGAATAGAGTCAATAACTATTGAGGTGAGAAGATAAGTTAAAATAACGGAAATTTTTTTTTGGTTGGGAAATTAATGAAAATACGGAAGTGGATTGGATAAGGAAGTCTTACTTGTAACTATTCTTATGTGAATATAGATACACCAATAACAAATAATAATAATACATATTTGCTTATTATATTAAATAATATTTTTTTAACCCATGCATCGTAGAAGAAAAAAATTAAAATACCTTTGGTGCATTCCTAAAAAAAACCTATAAGTACAATTTCTACCAATCATGATATTAAAAGCGTAGAATAATGACATAAACTTTTTTTTTCAGTTTTTTTTGTTACGGTTAAAAGATACCTGTACATTTAATATTTATATACCTGTACATTTTATATAAGTTAATCACACAGTATACCCACACAAAATAATCCCTTAACACCTATTAGTAGCACACATAGCCTCAATACTTGCGGTTTGTGCCAAATATACATAACATAATAATAATCATAGTATACGTCTTGATCAAACATGTCTGGTATAACTGACGCTCGGAGATGTACAGTGGACCGCAGTTATGTGATCGAATTGCGGTTTTGGCAACGCTATGTGGCGATTAGCAGTTAGCACTAATGTTGTTTAGCTACAGCTATGTCTGTTAACTTATGTCAAGTTATGTTGATATGAGCACTTGTGAGGTCATACCAAGTGATTAAAACGACTGTAATGCATCTTAAATTGTAATGATTAGTTTTACGAATCAACTCTTTTTTTAAGTGAGTGAGTAAATAAGTACTGAATAATCATCGTTATTCTAAGGTAACATGTGATAGTAAGATTCACTAATATTGATATATTTATGGGAGAAACGTTAAAGATTTTTTTAACTTCCCCCTGTTGAAATAACTATGCAAATAATAAATGCTTATAAAAAACGAAAACAAAAAAGCACTCAAAATTCTATACGCTATATCCGTCCCATGTTTGTCCACAGAACCCAAAGAACAACACTAAACGACATCCAAATTAAAAAATGCCAATTAAAATAATGTCAATAGACATTATTATTCCCGGGTGGAGACGGGGTTAAATTGTCCCTTCATATTAGGGCTGTGTATAACAGGCAAAATTTTAAACTTATAATTAATAGCACTTTATCACGAAAACACGCGGACTTTTAAACTGTTGCTATAAGTTTATCATAAAAGATTGTATAGGTAAGTACATTCATTAATGTATTTTTTCAAAATATGTCTCCTTTTGACCATTTTGCAAACATAGCACCTGATTTTTTACTAATAGATTGCTGGTAAGATGATACATATTAATTATAATGAATATACTCTCTTCGGATTTAACTATTTCTTAATTCAATGTACTACTTATCATATGTAAAAAACTTTTCATCTAAGCAATATTAATTTATTTGCATAAAATACATAGAAGTGTTTCACATAGTAAAAAAATATGTACTACATATGCACACCCGGTAGAAATATGAGTTTTCATTTTAAAATAACGAACATTGTGCCGCCCCTATTTGATCGAGAACAACCCTTTGGCTGTCTAATTGAGATTCCTTGCTGCATTCACGACTCGAAGTGACATTTATTCGGGCTCGATAACGACCATTTATTCATTTTAGTGCTCAATCAAAATTCTTACAAATGTTTTGGTATCGATTAATAAATTTGGCATCATTCAGTTAGCGATATCTATTTGATTTTTTGTGCCTTTTTTCGTCCCTAAGGCGAGTTATCTATGCATAATTAATGCTTGTATTCATTGTCATGGTGACAGAAAGAGTAGCAGTTCCATAATTTAATTGTGTTTGTGCAAATCAAAAGAGGAAGAAAAAGCCTGTAGAGATAAGTACCTATCCAATATTATAATATAATCTAATATAATGATAATATATTGCTATGAATGTGAACTCTATTGAAAAGATTTGAGCAAAATGGTATAGCCTGAGTATATGCGAGCTATTACACATTTTTTTAATGAGGCAAAAAAAACTTTCAATCTTCAATTTTGACATAAAAGTCCAGACTCCATTACAATTAACAAAGAATACTCTTCCTTTGTATTTTTTAAATCCACCATCTCATAAACTCCCCCCACCCTCAAAAAATCACCAGTCATCAGTCTGCCGCCTCTCGGTGCGGACGTGCGTTATCGCCGCTCCACTGAGAGGGATCAAATTGCACGGTTACAATTTAGGGAGCATTGTCTGTAATAATGACCCCTCGAGATTTTCCTTTTAGGGGTTGCTTCTGCGAATGGATATTGTACTTTGGTTTTGTGAGATGAAACGAGGTTCAGTGTCAGCCAAACAAAAAAAAATACTTTCTTTTAGAATAGTCAATCGTGTACAGAGGTCGAGGAAGGAATAATTCATTTTGTCGATTAAAGAGTAGACACGTACACACCAAAATTAAGTACGTATCTAGGTATGGTACTAACTTAAACTTCAAAATTTTGCTCAAAGCAAGCGAAAGCATATGTTTAGTAAGTCATAACGATAAGACCAATCATAAATTCACATAAGCGCACAATAAAGATTATTTGAACACAACTTTGTGATTATCCAAGAAGTTTCCGAAATTGATTCCGCTCATCCATATAAGCGGGAGTAGTTATAACATATTTTAATGACATGTATTTTAAGCAACATCAAAACCATAGATACAGTCAGTTCAAGTTTAATTGGCAAAGAAGGTACTTATTTTGAAACACGTCTTATTTCAATTGATCAAAAACACGGAAGCTCACCAATGAAAGCATTTCTTTTCAATAAATCGTCCCCCTTTTTACAAATCACTGATTTACGTAAACAATAAAAAGCACAAACAGCACTAACGCTATAATTCTTTAACAGGAATCCGATAAACCATTTCTATCTTGATTCAAATTCAGATATCAAACAAAACGCGCCACACAAATCACCATAACTCTTATAGCGATATAAGCTGCCTAATCGCTTACTCGGAACGATATTTCGCCAGAGAGAAAATAAAAGTGTCAACCGTCGAAAAGTTGAGGATTCTCGTGGAGATTTCATTTGAAAAACATTCGGCGTACATTACGAGGAAAAGTCCGTGTAGTGCCATGTCAAATAAACGCGGTGATAGAATGTCCGGCTAGACAGGAATGTTTTTGAGTTGTAAGCGGAAGCAGGGTGAAATTATAATTTCATAAAGTTGCTATTAATATGACTAAACATTTTTTTTCCAATATCGTACAAAATATTTAATATAATATGACATTTTATTTTATCCAATAGGCTAGGACGCGGTTAATCATCGCGTGCGTGCATTGTAACTTTAACTACGAAATTATCGACAAAAACGAATACCTACATAAAACGCTATCATACTGTCAGTAGAAAATAAGTGAAATGTGTAGTTGAATGTATTTAATTTGAATAATCTGACTGATTTGAAAATAAAATAAGGTGAATAGGTAGAACAGAATATGTTTAAAAGACATCGAGATTACACAATACACCTTATACTTTTTTATTATGATCCGTCTAAGAAAACATTTTATCCCTAGGCCATAAAAAGCAAGCAAGTAAATATAGTATGATTTTTTTGTTAAGTAGGTACTAAATAAAATGATTTAACTTTTCTCCACTCTCTCATCACTTGCACCAAACGAGAGCACGTCAAATAAACTTTCACCAGAACTCACTACGGATTCCTGTAAAACGATTTTTCAGCGGCAACACTGCGACATATCAGTATGTCAGCACTAATGCCAATTAAGACCCGTTTCAGCGAAGGCGTTTGTTATGATTGGCCGATGATTTTGGTGGAATGTTTTCATTGGTTAACATGTTTTTTTCTGAAGAAATGAGCACGACGAGGTCTAGGTTTTTAACTGAAAAGAGAAAATATTTTGCGATGTAGAAAAACGATTCGTCCAAGAGGTGGTAGGGGCTCGCGCAAGGCTCAATTTTATGTCCACTGTCTTATTTTGTCTTGTTAAACACTCACGGGTGTGTTTATCAGGATTCTTTTGTTTACGCCACCGCCAGCGGCCTATTGATCCCTGAGTTTATCTGTCACGTAAAAAATCAATTGAACTTGTAAAACTATTTATCAAGGCTTTGAGACGACTCACGGCGGCCCAAATAGAAATCTGACACTGGATAGGTAATTCGAAGAGAACTGCCATTTTAGAAGATAAACTATGATGAAAGATGAGATCAGATAAGATAACTCATTATTGCACACACTGTCAGTTACAAATTCGTTTAAGGGAAATGTACAATTTAGGCGGTTTCAGGATAAAATAAATTACTGCGAAGATTATCGGGTAACTATCAAGCTTTATAAATTGAACCAAATATTTGAAAGAAAAAAAGACATCACAAACACACACATACACATTTTAACGAGTTCACAAAATAATTGTTATTAATTAAATGTTAACATACACAATCACATGAAAAAAACAATCAAAAAACAAAAACATAGAATAAAACAACCATGCAGTGCGTGTCACGGTGTGCCGTGTGTCGGTAATGTCCAAATCAAGAGGACCTCACTCAGAATAAGCCAGGTCCCCGGGACGCCCTGGCGCTAGTTTTCAGTGGACCCTTGCTGACCCTTATTTTGTGTGTTTATTATTTTGTATATTATGTTCAGCAGTGGACGTCGTGTGATTGATAATAACGATCATGATGATTTGTAGATTTTGCTATCTGTCACCACCCAATTTGTAATATTGGTCCCATCTTTCATCTAATCTGAATTCAAACGTCACGTCTTCAATATGCGCGTGCGCCGCTAATTGCGCGCTTCCTGCGATCGCGTTACACACACGCCGCCGATCGCCGCGTCCGGTGCATGGGATTTGCGTGGGGTGGCCACACGTTTGGGGGTTCAGTATTAAAACTAATTTAATGACTTTTAATTTGACAAAATAGTTATTCGATTGACATGTACTATTAATAAAAAATAAATTAAATTGTAATTAACTTTAAAATTCACGAATACCTCGTTGAGGTCATAATGTAACTTACTAATTAATCACCTTTTGCCTAAATGTATTGTCTGCTGTTATATTATGAAGTGAATAAATGAATATGAATATGAATATGAATATAATATTAATTTGATAGTGAATTTGATATTCAAATTAAAATTCAGGCAGGCAATAGCCGCGAATAAAATGCACATTCTTCGAAATCGAAACCAACAAAACAATATTTTACAGTCTGTTTGGACGACGCGTTTGGTGTATCGGTTAGCGCTCCTGACTATTACGCCAGCCGTCACAGGTTCAATCTCGCAAGGGGCAAATGTTTGTGTGATGAGCACGAACATTTGTACCTAAGTCATGAATGTTATATGTATTTAAGTAGGTATTTATGGGAGACGCCCCTGTCATAATCGTTGTCTGGTACTTCGTAACATAAAGAAGAAAATTACTTATCACGAAACCAGACAATTGGTGTGTTGTCTGGCGCATATTTTATTTTTGTTTCACCCTAATTATTTCTGCTGGTTAGCGTTATCTCTCCTACCTACAAAATGAAGTTCCAAATTTTAAACCCCCACGGATGTGTTTATCAACATTTCTTTGTCATTCTTTTGTTTACGCGACCGGCCAATCAATCTCTAAACGTTAAATTATTCATAGGTTAGGCTTATTTGTAGTGTGGTGGTAGTGAAACTGGCCCTTAGTTTCATAAATCCGCACATTCCATAAACTAATTGCAAGACTCTCTTTCAAAAGTGACAATTGAATGGGAATCAAAGCATTAAAAGTGATCATTAGGATTCTCTACTCAAATCTCTTAATAAAGTACTCTCTAAAAAGAGCAACTCTATAAATATATTTCAGTGATGTCACCCTACTCACCGGATACTTGGCAAAATGACGTGGCCAACGTGATATTGAAGACCCATCTTAATTTAGCGGGAGCTCTGATTATCGCGTGTTGCAGCAGTCATTTGTCAACTAGATATGAGCTTTGCCTTGGTTTCTGTTAAAGTAGGTTGGACTGCGGTTTCACGATGTTATTTTAAGATATATTTAGATAAATCATAGTGGATTAAACCTTCAATCGGTGATGATTTGATCTAGATCATAATTTTACTTTAGTTTAATAAAAAATGCTTTGACTATGAATATCACAGTAACGTGTCGTGTCTTCTAAAAAATAATCGTTTTTAAAGCGCTTTCACATTTAGGCGAATTTAGCAGCGCGGCAGAAGCATGACAGTCACGCTGCTGTTAATTTCACACATAAATGACAGCAGTAAGCCCTTCACATTTCACATTAGATCGAAGCTCTGCTGTCGCTCTAAGGTGAAGGTGCACATGTGTAAAATACGTGGTTTTCGGCTGTTTGGGTGCGTTATGCCTTTTGTAACATCCTCAATTTTATTGTCAACTCAGTCATCATAAAAGCTCGCAAATATGTAATTGCGTTTCAAGTAAATTTTAACAATAAGTTTAAGACATTTTTGATTAAAGTACATACGTTTTGGAGTTGACAATCGCATAGACAGCATAAGTAGAAAGTCTTTAGACTTTTTTATCGTAATCCATATCACAAAGTAATTTTACATAAAAATAAACTTACGATATAGTATCAAGACTGACTAATAACGGGAAACTGATGTATTTCTGCATGCCCCGTCAACTCAGGGTTATTATAATTGTTTCCACAGAGACCGGCGGGCTGAAGGGGGAGGGGGGTACTAATTAACCTTTGTAGAGTGATGTAGAGACGATTGTAGGGATCATCGGGTATAATATGAGGGGAGAATGTTTATCTTCCTTATAAACGTGTTTCTACTGCCCGTGAAATATAAATCATTTTTGCAACAAAAATTGCACAGAGTTTTTGAAGTTGTATAATAGAATTTTAGAATATAATGTGATTAACAAGCTATGGTAACAAATGTTTCTCATATTTTTGGGTATTGACTTCGACTATCAAGTTAAAATATTTTCCTGATTTCATAATAAGTTAAATCGAACTTTGATGAAATCGTAAAAAAACTTTTAAACGGCCTCCCGAAATCTGAAGCAACGATTTGCAAATCACGAAAATAACTTTTTGCTTATTTGTTTACTTACTACGAAAAGATGAGTCCATAACTGTCCTTGCTGTGAATACTATAAAAGCAGGTTTTCTATACGATAACGAAAAGTTAGGTAATTATAAGATAAGTAGCAATGGTGACTACTATCATAGTAGCGAAAACCGTTTACCCGACTACGGCACAGTCAAAAGAATGAGTTATAATGATTCTATGTATGTGGATTTATATTTGCGGCCAAATTACTGAGCCGATTGAAAATGCAAGAGGGAAACCTCCACACTATCGTCCCTTATTTGGCGTTTTCATGGACAAAACATACCCACCAAAAGAGTCTAGCTTTTAATTTCGATTAAAATTATATTATTATGTATAACATCAAATGTAAACTTCTGCTAAAGTAGCGAAAACCGTGATTTTACTCATAGTTTTACTCTACCCAAGTGACAATCCTGGGGCAGAAAGCATCGGCCTATTTTAGTGCCGCAAATTGCTCTCTCCATAATGCAGCGTTAAATGTTTGGCTGTAAATCGGTCCCGATGGATTGCGTTAAGGAGAGGACTTTCAGAATGACGAATAACATTATGAAGGAAGATAAGGAATATTATTTGCTGTAGAAAGATGCAGAAAAATAGAGTAAATCTGAAAACTAGGCCATGCTTCTTGTACTTAGCTCTGCTACCTTGCTTGCCACCTTTCTAATTTCCTTAACGCAAGTGCTATACCTGTATGTGATTGGTGGCAAATATTTATATTAATTAATATTTAAAGCTTGGATATGGCAGCATAAACAGCTATGTAATTTGCGTAGCTAGTGCCAAAAGATGACTTCATCATCACTCGAGTCATACATTCCTTAATCGACACTTTAGTGGCAATCTCTTTAATTACATCCCGCTTCTACTTAACGGCCATTTTCGAACATCGCATAGTATTGTGGCGTTCGTCATACACCGACATAAACATCGCGCTTTGATCTATACGCCAACGCACTTTTGATCTAATTCCTTTGGGTTAGAGTCCCTATTTCATCAGCGATCGTTTATAGCCGGAGCTATATCATTTCCATTTGAGATGAGATCCGGACGAGAGATTGTAGACTTTGGTGCTAACAATTTAAGGGTGGTTATAGCTTGTGGAATTAGATCCCGGGATTGTACCGGGTGCATTTGACACAACGTATAATTGGCGAGAAATGGACCGTTCCTTCTCTATAAACTGTTGCCCTATCGTTATTTGGTATTTATCGAGCGGCTACAGTTTTTGATGTCCGTCTAAACTTAGGTTCGGTTGTGAATATCGATTTTGAGCTATTCGCTTCCCGATTCCTTTCTACTGACGTTGAGATGGAGAAAGTTTGATGGGTTGTGAGTTTGAGTAAAGAACGCTACATTTCAATAGTGTGTTTCAAGTTATACATTTTAGGATTCCCATATGCCCAATTAAAGACGTGTCTTTTTGCTGATCTTTTAGATATGTTTCGAGTTTTTCAATTGTTAACTGAGGGATTTCAGAACTGTGGTGAAAGTGTTGACACGTTTTATCAGTCGAACACCAGGCGGCGCTAGAAAAACGCTGAGACAAAATTGATGTAATCGCCAGTTTATCGATTGTACAAATCTATAATAAATATAAACTAAATAAAGACTTTTTGATATTATTCAATCTCAAAATCCTTCTCAATCAATAAAAACACGAAGACAAGAATTTTGTTTTAGCTTTTTTTTAGCCCATCGTGTTCGAGGCTAAAATGATGTCGAGACTTCCACCACAGATTATTGATTATACAGACAGTTGAACTAAATAAAAATGAGTCTAAAAGAACAAGTCAACAACGAGGTTCTATTTATAACTACACCCACTATGTTAAACAGAATAACAGAACTAAGTCAAATATAAAAATAAGCACATGCTCGACCTTTTCACTTAATAAAACGATCACAATATGCTCATAAAGTATAAGAACCATTCTCTTTTACGTGAGCACTAAACTTATTGTACCGTTGAATTCCGAATCAACTTAGGCACATCATTATTTTATTACTGCCCACCGACCAACATATGTAGAGCTCTGTGAAAACGTAAAAATGTTTACTATTTATTTACTAACAAGTCTCATTCATGTACAGACACACTCTCCAATATTTAGCTTATTTAGTCGACTTTAGTTCAAGCTTATTTAAAAAAAATAACGTCATCTTTCATAAATGAAACGTTATTAAAATCCGCTCGTCTCTTTTAGGAAGCTATAAAATCCAATGCAGGTAGTGTTTGGCAAAATTTAAATGAGACCAATCGGATCTGAAGCACAGCCACACCTTGGAGGTGAGGCTAATCGTACTTTGAGTTCGAATCTGACGAACTCTATTTCGAGATTTGTCGTTAGATCGTGGTGAAAGTAGCAAAGCATATGTGGGTACTAACCAACGTTACGAGGTATATTGTATATTCGCATCGAGGGAGTTACGCATCGAGCATGTTACGCTGTGTTCTAAAATCAGCGTAACATACTCTTCAAAACTCTGTACAAAACCGCGTAACAGTTAAAAGATTCGCAAAAAACCGGGCACCGAGCACCCAAAGCGAGCAACAAGCGGCTCGTTGCTCGCTGGTAACACGACGTAATAATAATAGTAATAGTCCCCCTAGCCGATTTCGACTACGGTGGCTAGTGACAACGACTAACCGACTACGCGGGACATATTATAGTGCACAAGTGTGTGCGCAAACACAGGTGCACTCACTATTCCTTTCACTCTCATAGCCCGATGGGACAGCAATCTGACACGACCGGAGAGAGATCAGGCGCAGGACCAACGGCTTTACGTGCTTTCCGAGGCACGGGGGTGAAAACACCGCCAACTTCCAAACTCCGGGCTTCCCTGAAAATCTCTGAACAGACAAACCCAGGTACATTTTTTCGGCCCGACCCGGGAATCGAACCCGGGACCTCTGGCGCAGCCGTCGCTTTAAAATGCGACCCTCCAGCCGCTGCGCCACCGAGGAACACGACGTACTGACTGCACGAATGCTCGCTGTGTAATATGTTACGTTACACCTCGTAACGTTGGTTAGTACCCACCTGCAAGATCAAGCCAGCTGTACGAGGTTATGGAATCAGAGACTTAAATTTACTTTCACTTTAAAGACAACGTCACGGCCCAAGTTAGTGTCAAAATTGAGAGAGATCTACATAATCTGGTCGTCTCAACATTCGAAGTAACACCGCAGTAAACAATTGCGTTCAAAGCGACAGTTTTATTCGCTCTCTTTATGACATCGTCCGATGCTTATTAAAGGACCAATTTAACCCATTATAGTGTTCATAAAAGCGTACATCATCCTGTTTTGTTTCCGTCCCACTCTCACTTGTAGGAGAGTAGATGTTTCGTCTCTGTCCTCGGCGAGACTCGCTGAATATGGTTTACGAGATTCCGATGGCAAGGGGAGGTGTATTTTCGAAATTACTAGGGATTGATCGGAATCGGTGTAAATGGTAGACTATCGATATTGTTTGTCAATGTTATTCGCGCCAGTAAGTTATTACTACGTATAGAGAAGCTATGCTTGGCGAAAAATGTATCGCAAATATGGCGACAAGATTGTGACTTGTGTGTGATCTTGAAATTTGAATTTTGAGTATGAAACCGTTTGAATGAGTTGATGACAAGTTTCGTCAATTCATGTGGCATGAGATTTTTTCGTGGTGTCAGTTCCATACGCTAGTATTTGTAATTAAATGTTCCATGCTGACAGTTAGTTTCCCCTTTGTCATTTAAATTACTGGAATCAAGGAGATAGGTACATTCATGTGGTTTGTAGACATAATTTAAAACTCTCTTATTTTTGAATTTTATTGCGAACTTAAAGTAAAATGATTAAACAGATAGGACAGAACTTTTATCGAGCATTGACCTTTATCTCCCATCATCGACAACCGAAACCATCCATCATAAACATCACTAGCGGGAATGAGTTCTAACCTGCCAACTTTGCCCTGCATCTAGTCAGCTTAATCCGCACCCTATCACCGTTACAGAAGGTTTAGATTCGCATAATTCGACTGCAAAAACAAAATGGCGTCTGCTAAGTGCCCGATGAGTGCTCCACGTGATTTTATTTGACTGTTTATTTGTGTGATTTGTATTCCCCTCGCATATTGCTAGGGTTGTCACAAAATAAAACTTGCAGGTTCTGTACTTCCTAGTTTTTGAAAATCATCAGTTCTTTATCTGCAACCCGCATTAGAAACCTACAACGTTTCATAAACATTAATAAATATTGGACACCTATTGCATTAGGTACCTCATCTCAAAGTTAGTGTTATGGAAATCAGAAAAGATGATGATACCACAACACGCAGACCTGCTTATGATTTCTACATTAATCTGATCGGGAATCGAACACGGAACCTCGGAGCGGCGACGCCTTACGTATGTACGATAAAAATAATACTCTATTGATACTACCCAAAGATAGAGTTGACTACCCTAATCACGAGCGAAGGAAATTAAGGCTTATACGGCTTTATGGAAATGTCGATAAAATGCTCGATCATTTTAATTGCTCGCATTATTGTTCGGAGTTATTCCAGTATTTGTTTAGGCTGTTCTACGCTGCTTTTGAAGGGAGGATGTTTGAATCGATTCATATCTGAATAAGCGGTAAAGAGCACACAGCAATTCGATACAATGACTTAAGTTAATAATAACTTAATTAAGTAATGACGACATGTAAGTTAGTCGTAGAACGTAAGTGCCAGTTTTGTTTCAATGAGTTTATCAGGTTAGATTTCATTAACTAGGCGGGGTAGTCTAGAACAGTTTTACCTTTTGAACACCAGTTGGCGCTCAAAACGCTGAGACAAATTATTTAAAAAAATCCAAATATTGTTCAATTTGACAAAAATATATATTCATAAGGTAAAAGGATGTTTGATGCAGCATGAAATCAGAATATTGAGTTATCACAAACTTATCGAGGCGAAATGTCAAATACTGCTTTAGACTACAGCTTGAGACTGTTCTTAAAGCTATGATGATAGCCAATGTTTTTCGATATGTTAAGTAACCGATAATTGGCGCAGTTGAGCCTACAGTTACGTTTACTTTTTAGTTTTTAGTTAGCTATTACTGTCCCACTGCTGGGCAAAAGCCTCCCCTAAACTTCTCCAGTGGTCGCGGTTACTGGTCAGAGCTGGCCAGTCTTCGCAGAAGTGATCCAGATCATCTCGCCATCGTTTTCTGGGTCTGCCTTTCGGACGACGTCCATTAGTAGGCACCCAGTGGGTGACGATCTTTACGTTACGTTTACTTAATTGATAAAAAAACAAGACCCAAAAATAATATTATTCGTATTATTGTCTTATCCCAACCGTAAGTAACCTTTGACATTTCACTTTGACCTTTTGACGACCTCCGTGGTGTAGTGGCTAAGCACGCTGGGTTTCAAAGCGTCGCCGCTCCGAGGTCCCGGGTTCGATTCCCGGTCGGGTCAATGTAGAAATCAAAATTTTCTATACTGTCCCGGGTCTGGGTGTTGTGGTACCACCGTTGTGTCTGATTTCCATAACACAAGTGCATTAGCTACTTACTTTGGGATCAGAGCAATGTATGTGATTGGTGTCCAATATTTATTATTTATTTATTTATTTATTTACGAAATAAGCAGTAACATTATTAGAGTAAATACTTTCACTAAAATAGTCTTAATATTTTAGGGTATTATAATAGGGTTAATATTTTACACCATATTATCATACAATGACCGCGCTAGAAAAACATACGATACGATATACTATTCCCACTATATTCTTTGACTGAACGGATTTACAGCGTTCTATTTCGTAAAGGAGCGAGCGAGATAGTATTTTGCCGGTGCTGACACGCTTCGTGCATGGCGCGCGATGGTGTTGGTCGGTGACGGAGCGATCTAGTGGGGAAGCTTTCATAGTTTTTAATATTAAGAGTATTTTTTGCCTCACACGTTCCAAGGTCGCTCGTGGTATGTGTAGTGTAGTAGGCAGAATCCCTAAACAGTATCATTAGAGTAAATACTCACACTAAAATAGTCTACAACGAGTCAATATTTTTTTGTACCCTAATCCAAAAGACAGTCCATATTACCAACCACATTTGAGTAAGCATCAATAAATAAATTTTAATTGCTCGCCTATTAAAAACATTCTTTATAATCTTCGCATCCGACCACGGTGGCTATAAAAACTACGATATTTCTTTTAACAGGGACTTTTAAATATGGCGTCTAAACCGTAGCTTTAATCTCTCGAGCAACAAATCATGGCCAAGTGAAACAATAAAAGGATGCTCCTTACCGCTAAAATAATAGAGGTATATCAAAAGAACTCTGACGAAAACGGAGTAGTGTGTACAAAAGTGATGGATTTTGTGGCACGTCCCGGTTTTCAAATAAACTTTTAATTTAATCATTTATTTCAAGCAATATATACCTTATAGACTAACATACATACTATAACAACATTAAAAATATCAAAATAAATGACACTATCTTGCCGGCGTAATGTTTCGCAACTTGGTGTCCGGTAACCGGACAAATAATGCATTGGTACATAATGCATTGGTACTGCTTATAAGAAATACCGGACAAGTGCGAGTCGGACTCGCGCACGAAGAGTTCCGTACCATTGACAACATTTTTTTAAAGCTTAAGTATTTGTTATTATAGCGGCAACAGAAATTAATAATTTGTGAAAATTTCAACTGTCTAGCTAGCGGTTCTTGATAAACATCCTGGTGATAGACAGACGGTCGGACGGACAGACAGCGAAGTCTAAGTAATGTCCCATTTTTACCCTTTGGGTACGTAACCCAAAAAAGTAACACGACAGAAGCGTAGATTGTTTATTACCTGTTGTGGGTTTACATAATTTAGTATTTGAGGGTACGCCTCAAACAATAAAAGTCAGTTGTCATGCATTACCAATGCAATACCTTTAATTATTTTCAACTTTTAAAGATGTATAGGTAATCGTTTAGGCCAAAAATTCATTGGTTTTCATGTTTAGAAACTAATTTGATTGATAAAACAAAACCGTCTCAAAAAGTTAATGGTAGTTTTTAAAGACCTCTGAACTCTGGCTACACAATGAACATTCAAAATCTTAGGCTATAGTTGTAAACGATAAGACAAAGAGGAACAACAATTATTATATTATATATAACAGAATTATACTATTTACAGTTTACCTTGAGAACGTTCCAAAGCTGTCCTAAAAAAGGGACTAAATCCTGGCAACACTAGCGGCTACCCAAAATTAAAACATTGCCTTGTCTTTTTTTGCCCTCAAGCTCTTTTTAAGTCGGAGAGATGATAATTTAAATTAATTATGTTTGGTTAATAGCCGGCCCCGGCGGGTCGCTACCGCTTCGTTAAATGAAAATTGTTTGTCGCTTCTAAACGTGTAGGCTTTATTTTCTGTGACTGTCTTTTCTTTTGTTTCTTAAATATTTAACTAGGTACTTGGGTAATGTTTTGGTAGTGAATTAAATTATACTAATCTGGCTACCTGGGTTACAAAGCTTGTTGTGGCCTACTTAGTGATATTATATCTACAGGCTTAGTACCTCTTACGTATCGTGTACTTGATTCCCGAAAATACTTTATATGCTTATAAATTAAGTTTAAATAAATTAGGAAACTGACACTGTTCTTTGATAAAAAAAAGATCTTTACAACGACGAGCATTGGTATTTTACTACTTTTTCCTTCTGTAATTTTTTATCACAATTTTAGAGAGCTTTTTAAATTCTAGTTTGTATAGAAATAGTATTATGCTTTTATCAGAAACACAAGACGGATTTAGCCGCGACGTTTTATAATAAAATCGACTTTCACATACTTGATTGTGAAAAGTCTATCAATAAAACAAGTTAATTCCCAATCGACCTAATGCCTAAGTGGTATCAACCCGGTCCTCCTAATGAGCCGGCAACGTTTGAAGGCAGGGTTATGCCGCGATTATTGCGCTATCCATCATTCGGACGAAATGTATTTTTTAACACAGAAGATTATTATGATAGAACTAGCTTTTGCCCGCGACTTCGTTCGCGTGGACTTCAGGTTCGTCCCGTCTAGTCTAGTAATAAGTAAGAAATACGGTAATTAAGCACTGCAGAGCCCTAAATTGTAGCCTATATGTTATTCTGATGTATAAGCTATATTGTGGTAAAGTTTCATTCAAATCCATTCAGTAGTTTTTACGTGAAAGAGTAACAAACATCCATACATCCATACTTACAAACTTTCGCCTTTATAATAGTAGTAGGATTGTAAAGATGAATCGTGGGTCAAATAGAGTGCATATAAAATTGTCGTCTCTGTCTAGGTATGCCACTGGTCTAGCCTGAAGACAAGAGTAAACCCATTTCAAATAAATAAATAAAAAAGTTTACATAGCTAGATCAGATTTAATGAGTTTCAAGATGATTCTTGATATATTTCCTGTATGAGTTCTGTCTTCAAGCCTAACTACCAATAATATTAAAAAGAAAATTCTTGTATTAAAAAGAAAGGCCTTTATCTGCGTATTTATGATGAGCAGATTTAAGCCTCACTAGTTCTGAGTTAAAAGTTTTGTCCTAATTGAATCTATAGCAAAGTGGTACGAACCCACTCCCTCACAAATTGTTTTTATTTCCCTAACCATCAGTTTAAAAGACGACCCTGGGTCAATACTTCTTTGTAACAAAGAACAGTGGGGAAGATGCTTAGATAGAAAAAAGCGGGACACGGTCCAATAAAGAACTAACTTTATATAATTATGATGTTCTAATTTTTATTTATACCTTTGAGTTATTACTAAGCAACGTCATAAATATACATATCACGTGGTGTGCACTGTGCACCTATGATTCATAATACCTACAATTATTTTTATATATTAGTAATAATACTACTGGATGCAGAGCTCACAACCGGTCGTTGTGGAAATCCATGGGGGAGGCCTATGTTCAGCAGTGGGCGTCCTTTGGATGATGATGATGATGATGATTAGTAATAATAAGATTGTATAATTGTCATTTTAGTTGGTGAATCCTTTAAATAAAATAAAATTAAAACAAATCTTCATAATTAGAGGTACCAGGTTAGCATCACATTTTTTTATAGAACCGTATAAATTCCTAAAATGACACTTTACTATCAGATAAAAAAATAAAAAAGTTCGAGAAACTAGCAACCCTTGCTAATGAGCCGGCGACCGTTTGAAACCAGGGTTGCCAGCGATTAAAACGCCATCCATCACCTTAATAGTGGCCTCTACCGATCGATATTAAGTTTTTATTGAAGTATCGTGGCTTTTAATGGATGTGGGGAAGTTTATGCGATAGTTTCAAACTAATAGTGGAAGTAGAAAGTGTATAAGAGATTAGAGGAATAATTCCACGTACAAAAATGTATAATAATAACATACAACTCCAAAAAAGTTCAGAAAAGTTCTAGATTGGAGACCCTTCGACCAAAGCAAGCGCAGCGTAGGTCGTCCACCGACAAGATGGACAGACGACCTTGTAAAGATCGCAGATGCACACCGCTCACAACCGGTCGTTGCGGAAAGCCATGGGGGAGGCCTATGTTTAGCAGTGGACGTCCTTCGGCTGATAATGATGATGATGATGACAACTCCAAAAAGCAGTTATTCTCAACACTTGTAGAGTTGTATGAAAATTTCTACAACAGGAACCCACTACACAGTCATTCACATCTACTAATCATTCAGTCGACAGGCATCCCGACCACTTTCTCCCAGATCCCAGACACACCATCACACGCATCATGCACATTACAAACAACAGTAGTTAACCACCCGATCAGCTACTCCAACGCAGCTGCTAAACCGTTATCAAAGTCAATTTACTATGTAGAGGCAGCACTTGGCTTTGGCCCGTGCTGTCTTCAAACTCCGGCAAAAGCTGAGAAATAAGACTGTACAAAAGAATAATACAACAAAAAAAAATTAACACCTGACGCATTGTCAGAATGTTTTTGCAGGACGAGAAAACTTCTAATAATATGAACGCAGTCGTAAGAACCAAAGACACTTGATATAGAATCAAATTTACAATTTAGAAACACATGACGGATTTAGCCACTTCCCACTGGTCCCTTAATTGTAGGCGGATTTAGCCACTCACCACTCGTCTCTCAATTGTAGGTCTGGAAACTGCAACTTTTTTGCAGGGATGCCAACGATGCTTCAGTCCTGAAAGTCGCATCGATTCATTCACTAATCGACTGCAGTCATATAAAGTATCTTATCAAGATAACTACCTAATCAGCAAGATTGTGAAAGAACCCAAGTAACCAACCATCTGTTAACCTTATTACCCTATAAAGAGTTTAGTCTAATTATGAAGTAAAGATGGAATAAATCTCTACCTATGCTATATCATGACATGCTATTTGCTGTTTAAGTACTTAATTTGACATAAATATCTGCGTTATACCAAATATTTTTATGTCTCCTAAAAGATAGCCACTACATCAACCAAATGATCTTCTGTCGCCATCTATCAATCCGAGTGGATTATGAACGGCAACTACTATGATTTAACGGCGTTTATTATTATAATTATTATTTTAGGACTCGAAGTCGTTTGTAATAATTATTATTTTCATAATAGCGTCCCATCATCACCAGAATTAGCGTTTGTTCGTTGTTTTTCTGCGCTCGCGCATGAAGCGGTGCGTTTGATCATAGACGAGCCTCATTTGTGGTTTTGACATGCAATTTTGAACCTTAACACCTTTTCATATGATCTACAGACTAAGATGTTATTATTAGTGAATGTCGTGACGTTACTGATGTATCATCAGTCAATGTTAATTGCGTGGGATGGACTATTTTGATATTGTTTTATGAACTAAGCGGTTCCCGAGCTCGTTCATTGGTGATTCCCATTAAAACTTATTCTAGCAGCACTAAGATTCGTTTTCCAAACCTCAATGCACTTTTGATACGAACCACTATTACAGATGAAAAGCATCAAATTCTGATAGTCTCTTTTGGAGATATTGTAATAAGATATCTGATGATTTTGGATGGAGTGATAAGTCCTTAAAATTGAAATGATTTCCTGAACTTGATCTGAAATAGTGAAGCTGTTTCACAAAGTAGAAATAAGCAATGTAGAGTAGTCATACAAAATAGCTTTTTACCGCCTAAAAAATTGGAGATATTCAATTCGACCTGTAGAAGTGTGATATTGTTGGAATTGGATAATATTTAAGTATTTTGATCTAGTACAGCTTCCGAACACGTATACCAAGTTTCGTTAGTGTACCTATGTGCTTTCTGAAAAACGAAAAGTGATATCAAAATGTTTCTTTTTATTAATTTAGTCAAGTATATTCTATCTTAGAGAATAGTATGATTTTTATCAAAGTCGGTTCAGTTTTTCAATTCAGGATTCTAAAACTTAAAGTTAGCTCACCGCTAACTAATATTGGGGTGAAGATAATTATAATTGACTCCCAAATGCTCTTGAAATACCATTTAGGACTAGATATTTTCAATAACAGATCTGCGAATATCAAAAAGAAAACGTACATTTGCTGTTACCTCTTAATAAAATAATCTATCGTGGAAAATACTTGCACCTAAAAATATTTTCCAAACGCAATTCTATTTGTACGTAACAAGGTTAAAAATCGCTTAACGAAAAGTTCAGTATAAACTTGTAACGTAGAGGCATCAAAACCAATTTTCTGTAGCTCCGGCAACGCTGTTTTCTCATATTACGTCGACTCGATATCTCTCATTCATTCTTATTGTAATTCCATATAATTCAATATCGTTCGTTAAGGTTTTAAAGTAGATATTTGTTTGTGTTTGTGGGATTATATGAACAACAAGCGGCCGCCCGTGAATTCGTCTGCGCGTTTTGGTTTTACTCGGACCACATAGGTCGTAGCGTAATGTTCTATAGCCTGCAGCCATTGAACTACTCATATAAGCTTCCCTAATAAATAGGTAAGTTATCTAACACACAAATGATTATTCTAATCGGACCAGTAGACCTTGAGATTAGTTAGCAAACGAAGAAATTTTCCTTCATTTTTCACCTCTTAGGGGTAGAATTTCAAAAAATCCTTTCTTATCGGGTCCCTACACTATACAAAGAACAAATCTCCAAGTTTCAAGTCTCAAGACGGTTTAGGCTTTGCGTTGATCCGTCAGTCAATCAGTCAGTCCTTGAGGAGTCAGTCAGTCAGTCGTCGAAGCATTTTAAAGTATAGATCGACATAATATTCTTGATTTTAGGCGTAAGTTCAGTTTGAGTTTAGTTCGCCCGGGACGATTATTAAGATACTTAATTTAGAGTTGTCGAAATTAAGGATAAGTTTGAAGTAACGTAATAGTTATTATGGCTTTTGAGTCAGATATTTGCTTTAAGAGGGACATTTGATTTCTGTCCATATATTGCTGAAGTTATCAAACTAGTACCAAGACGGAAAAAGACTATCAGCTTTTTGCAACTGATGTCGACTTATTTGCTGAATCTTATGTAACAGGAAACTTCAACTCGGAAAAGTCTAGGCTAGACTGTATTGTTTTCTCTTTCTTTTATGACTTAACTATAATTATTTTTGTAAGCTTATGACAAATAAACAATGTCAACTACCACTACGATCTCCCACGCTGCATACTCACATACAAACCTAATCATAGCAATGATTCTGCGTAAAAGCGTTTAAGTTGGGAGGTCAAAGATTAAAAGCTTTTAATATAGATTTCGTAGAAGGAACTCCAAATGAGAAGCCCGACTTCAAAAACAAAATCCACTAAAAAGTCTTAAATAAACTTTTGACTCTTTAAAAGAGAGAACTCCATTTTAGGCGAACAATTACTTTATAGAGTTGGTGATGGATGATGCTTAAGATGGCCAATGCGATGGTACCAACTGCTGTGCGTAGGCAGCATGCTGAAGAATTTTAATTTATGTCCAAATAAATTATAACTTAGCTCTCTTCGCCTGCAGAAGATTTTTTTTGGTACTTCGGGTCAAAAAAAATTGTCCTCTTAGGCCCACTTGCGCACGGTGATTTAACTCAGGATTACGTTAACCCAGGATTAAATCATAATTTTGTCTCTGTCAGTTTATATGACGTTGACAGAGACATAATGTGAATCGTGTCCAAGTCCCACTTAGTATGCGTGTGCTAAACGGCTAAACTATACATCGATTTAATTAGGGTCTTACGCCGTCCACTACATGCTTTTAAAGCTGAATTGATTAAAAATGCTTAAATGGTTCCAATTTCAAAGCACTGTCACCTCTACACCACTTTTATCTTAACATGCGCAAGAGTGTGAAGCGAGCATATCAGCCGCGGGGGACTACAAAAAAGGACCGCACTTAACGGATGACATGTGGTGAGAATGATCTAATACAGGGTGATTGGTTTATTATAGTTATGCGATTTTATATAATAAGACATATCTATTTAAGATTGGATGGTAATGTAAAAAATATTATCGGAAGCTCACAAATAATAAGGTACATCATGGTAGCAATCTCGTATCTAACTATTCTAATGTAAAAAATATAATATTAACGGATACCTATGAAGTTGAGCGTAGGACGTCCACCGACAAGATGGACAGACGTCCTCATAAAGATCGCAGGATCTCACTGGATGCAGACCACTTACAACCTGTCGCAGTGCAAAACATTGGGGGGGGGGGGTCTTTGTTCAGCAGTGGACGTCCTTTGGCTTATAATGATGATGATGGTCTATGAGGTTTTTTGAGTATGGCCTCTGTTACGTCATGAATTTTATCTCTGAATATGCCACAGAGAAACAATCTAGTTTAATCCTTAAACATCTTTACCTGCCTACCAAAAATCATTACAGTTAGTATAAATAGTTCTACAAGAGTATTAAGCTAGAAGTTTAAATAGATAACATCAAGATAAACATAAAAAAAGTTCCAAGTTCCAAAACGCATCATTCATAAAGTACGCTTCAACTACGATATGAACTAAACAATAATCAATGAAATCGGCGAACAACAATTGTAACAGTCAATTAACACAACCCTGGATACGAGAAATTAGGACACCAAAAGGGCTTACAATTTAACCCTCTTGAATTAGCTTAAATCGAAGCAAATTATCAGCAAACTCTCAATTTTAGAGCTAGCACAAACAGATAGACTTGCAATCAATAGCCTACAGTAAATCGTACTAAACTTAAATTTTGAATTAAGCAACCGATTTGAAAATGTTTTTTATTACATACTAGCGGTCTAAGCGAACTTCGTTTCATCACTGGCCCCGATTTATCATATTCCGGGCCAAGGCAAATCCATCAAAGTAAAAATTATGAAAATCGGTCCACGCTTTTTCGAGTTATAAGTGTGCGAAATTGCGATAGTACGACTTTCTCTTAGAAGATGTGTTAAAATACCAGTTTGTGATTGGTTTGAGAGCTAACGCCATACCAATGACATCCGCGTTTTGGAATTGGAGAAATAAAAGGGGGTTTTGGCACAAAAACGCTTCCAACACATACTAAGTATAAGACGCAGCTATACAAAACTCAAAAAGAAGTTTTGGCAGAAATATGTATGTTACTAATGAGTGCTATCCCATCTGTCTCATATGATAAAATATTGAAGTAACGTTTGCAGTAGGCTTGAACACACCCCGTATAGTCGAAACCCGACTGCATAGCTCAATAGAACAACAGTCGTTTCAAAGGCAAGATTATTTTACGGCATTTTGAGTTTTATAACCGGGCAATAAAGTTTGATGTCGACTGCTGTTTTCGGGACGGAATGAGAAGTGCCTCGTCAATTAGTGTCTCGTTTAGAGCAGAGATCGTGAAATAAAATAACCTCGCTCACCCTGTGTTTGGATGACGCCACAGAGTTGCAGATACTCTCCTGTAGTTACACAGAATTTGAAAACACCTACACTTAGGTTTAGACGACATGAAATAAGAACCTATAAAACACGATATGGTGACACCCTGGCTAAGAAAAAAATGCAATGACTGAATAATACATTGCGTCATAATTGAACACTGGCGAGCTATATTTCATAATAGCAGTCTCAGTATTTTAAAACGCGTTGTTAAGTTTTTTTATAAATGACACACTAGTCCCACGTCTCTGGTTACATCAAGACGCATTCTCCGAAAAGGTTTGAAAAACACATCATTAGCCATTATATCTTCTTTTTCAAGTATGGTTGATTTAACAGTAGCAACATGTGTCACGCGTTGAGTAATGTAGTCTATTAAAATTTGATATTTGTCTGTCATCAGATTCGTCTGGACGCCAATTAAATATTTCCTATCTTTGGTAATAGATATTGCTGTTAATGATTTTTCGTCTTAGTAACTTGAAATCTGAGTATGTAGTAAGTACTATTATATATTCTGTGATCTGAGCTCGAACATTCTGGAAAATAATTAGAGATAAATGTAATGAAAAAGTTAAAACTTTCGTTAACAAATAATGAATTTAAACGAAGAATTACGTGTCGTGTCGCATCTCTGTATCAAAATTGTATGCAAGCGGTAAGCGAAATAAAATAAGCATTCTGGTGGAGCGTGTTCTTATTAATAGATCAATATTTGAGGCTTGAAATTCGATACAATCAAATCGACGATATACGGTGACTGTTTGCATTCAGCTCGTGTTAAAGCAATTAAAAACTGCGGTCTGTTCGAAAACGGTTCATTGGAAACTAGTTTATAGGTTGTATGAATAAAATATATCGCTCACAACTTTTTGGTGATAAATATTATGTCGTTAATAAATTTTAGTGTGGATATTCTATCCTTACCAGTTTCACATGGCCTAAGTGAAAGTAAACACATCACAAAAATATATGTATTGACTCTCAATAATAATTTTATTTGGTTGGCTACCTCCCTTACACCAACAACATAATCATTAATTTTATTTTTTAAATTATGATCAAACGCTGTCAGATGATTGTAGCATCGTTAATTAATGTTCTAAAGTCGATTCCCGTTTTTAAACTTAAGTTAAACGCACAGGAGCGTCACTTTTTTGTCCCCGTTTTTGCCATCTTTTTTTGGGGGCCCTCAACGACAACATTTCGGGATAATTGACTTCCTATTTGGTGTTTGGGACACGTGGGACACTAGTCATTACGGTGACGAAGGTCGGATGGCGACAAATTAATTATCTTTCAACAAACCGTAGGGATATTTGGTGCATTTATAAAATTAATAGGCGACAAAAATACGACGCATTTTTGTGCTATCTGATCTCAACTTTGTTAATTTAGACACTAATATCGAGTCACAAAAATAAATTTAACATGTTCAGATTTAATTAACACCTAATTAGTTACAAAATTAAGCCTATTAATAAAGATGAGATGATGAAACCTCAGCTATAAAGATCGACGTGATACGATGTCGTCAACGTATGCGAGCGGGAGTGGATGGCATGGCTGCATAGTTTTAATTAGTGGCACCATATGTGGGGACTCACGTCGCGGGGGACAGCACAACCCACCCTGCGCCACCTTGGTGATAGTATAATTATCCCACTACGACGTTTAAGTGTGGCACAAACATGAGATGGAAAGCGTTACCTGGTGAAATTCCTAAGAGCAATCACAAAACAAAAACTGTTATATGGATAATAATGGATTTATGTTTATGATAATTGATTTATTCTTCGATCAATGAGAGTGTGTAGAACAGTGAGAATCTTATCGATGTATTTCAAAAACAGCTTTGTTATTTTACCAATAGACATTTGTAGACTCCGTGTACAAATGGCGATCTGTAAGAAACGTTCCAATATCGTTTGACTATGTTGTTTATTTTTTCTCGCTGCCACTTTTAACTTGACTCCCCAGAATGAAGAATAACAAGAACGACTTACGGGTTACACTTTAAAACGTTTAATTTCGTTGGTCGTTTCGTGGAACGTCTAGCGAGGACAATCTCGCGTTAATGATGTGACGACCCATTAAGTAATTTGTTTTCTTTAGACAGCTTTATTTTTGAAGTGTGGGCTGCAGAACTCCGATACGATGGATGGTGTGGACGACTGATTTAGTATTTTTCATTTGTTTGGTACGTGGTAATAATTGTAGTTCTTTTGTACCCTTTGAACCTAGCATCGTATAGTCATTCATAAAATATTTATGTCCATTCACTTAAATCAGTCTATTAACAGTGCTGGAATTTAAAAATAACATATAAAATATAAGCCTCACAATGAAGAAGTCGTATTAATGAAATCATAACAGCGGCAGATGATCGTTTTCTCATTTAGAATAATAAGCGCTTCCGCAATATGATCCGTTTTTTGTGAATAAGCAAACACCTTCCATGAATACCATGTAAGCCAAACAAAACAGAGCACAACTGAACGGATCGAAATTACACAAAAAGCCCTGTGTTGGTAGCTTCATGTTTTTACGCTTATAATAATTGACGAATAAAATGTAATATAATGTAACCACTCACAACCGGTCGCTGTTGAAAACTGTGGGAGAGGCTTAAGTCCGTTGGCTGATAATGATGATGATGATGCAAATGTAATAGTGGCTATAGTCTAACATTTGTTGTTTGAGAAGACGAAGACCAAATATCACTTTGCAATGGAAAGACTTATGTTGGGCTTGATTATAAATTTGTTTTTAAAAGGCCTACTTAACGTTACGTAATTTTTTTACTATCAGGAAATCCTCGCCTTACTTACCGCTAAGAAAAACTGTCATTTGCAACATAATAATCATGATTTAAATAAAGAGAAGTCCTTACATTTAGATCAAATTATTAATCTCTCACATTGTTGTTAAGAAACAATCAATTGCTATCTTGGATGGATTTAACTGGATTTGGATTTGACAAAATCAAACCATACAACGGCAAAAGCACGGTCGAGTTTTTCGCGCTCGCGCATACCTACTAACCCATTAAAAAAACACAGTAAACTGTACATAAACTGTATCTTATAACATTAAAAAAATTACATACCTGAGTTTCAGTAACATTCAGCAGTTTCGCCATATCTGCTCTCTCTCCAGACGACAGGTACTTCTTCACCTCAAAGAGCTTTTCCAGTTCGAAGATCTGTCTCCCAGTGAAAGTAGTTCTGGCTTTCTTCCGTCTCCCCACCCCTTGGTCTTCACCTTCTTCGCTGGTGAGAGAACCTTCACCGCCGAGGGGTGAGCGAACGTCTTCTGTTGATTTCTTCCTCTTGATTAGTTTGGATGGATCTGGAAAGACGATGGAGTTATTGAAAGAACTGTAGTTGCAAAAATTATAACTAAATTATGGTGTAGTAGTAAAACTTCTCATTCTGCGATTCAATCGTCATCTAGCAGAATGATTGTTTTATGACTGGTAGATAATGCCATGGGGCGTTAAGTCCACCTTACAAGTACAAGTATTGTTTGCGCAATAAAGTTTAAATAAATAAATCGTTTGTTACTATCAATAAATATGACGAATTTAAGAAGTGATATTAATTATTGTTTTTGATACTAACAATTAACTACTACAAAAAACAAATATTTATACAACTAAGTTTAATTCCAGTGACGTCAGAGTTCAAGACAATTTAAGATCCTTTACCTTAATTAAAATTGAGAAGAAAAATAGGTTTATATAAGGTCACCTCGTTTTAAGTGATAATATTTAAAGGGCTGATTCAGCACAATAAATTAATCATTTTTGTGTGGAAAACACTTTGGGGTTTTATCTGCTAGTTTTTGAAAAAATTGGAGAGTAAGGTAATTATTTTTTCAGATTTTTTTTATTTTATTAATTCAGTGTAAGCTTAGAGAAAAAGACCGTTTGGGCATTGAATTGAGAGAGGCGAAGCCGTTGAAGTAAATAACTTTTTAAATTGTCAGGGTGCTGTTTTGAAAAAAAAAATTGTCGTTACCAAAGAAAAAAATAAAAACAAAATCTCGATTTTTCAAAAAATAATGAATGCGTTCTGTTTTTTATGATATCTAATCTACAAAGACACTGTTAAAATATTATCATTTAAAACCTTATATAGAATTACAAAACCAGTGGAAATATACATAAATACAACCCCTGGTTTGATATAAAACCGATCTTATACACTATTTAGAATAATCGACCGACTAAGATTAAACATTTCTAAACCCATTGCAATTATACACACATTTATCCATACAGACTTAGCTCTAATGACACTACAGTTCAAAGGAGATACCTCTCACACATAACATCGCGATCCTCTACTTTATTACTATAGACCATTCTGGGTTCTTTGATAGACCTAAATAGACCTACTTCAAGATCTTTCACTACTCATTCTAATTTAAACCTTATAACGTTAGAAATATGATTGAAATTACACTGAGCGAGAAATATAATAACAGATTTATCTTCATGTGTATTCGTCAAAGAGATGCTTCCAATTAAAGTGGCTGTTAAATGGTCGACTATAAATAATGCTAGCTCAGAAACGATTTCGATGTAAAATGGATTAGAATTAACGTGATTTACTGTACATGTTGCTGGATACTAAGAATATGAGCAAATGTGCAAAGCGCGACAATATGAGTTAACCGTTTCAGTGACGTTGAAACTGATTAATGGTTGTTCGAAATGCGTTTAGAGATCCATCGTTTTTGAAAGTACAGACTTATGAAGAATATTTGTGGGGAGGGGGGGGGTCAAAAACAGATAAGTAATATGTATACTAATGCCAATATTATAAAGCTGAAGAGTTTGTTTGTTTGAAAGCGCTAATCTCAGGAACTGCTGAACCGATTTTCAAAAATCTTTTTGTGTTGGATAGCTTATTTATTAGGAAATCCTACAGACGACAGGAGGGGATAAAGCAATTTCAAAACGCGCGGGCGCAGTCGCCGGTGACCGCAAGTCATTTACATATCAACACTAAAACTAAGAGATATCATGAGTCATCGACATTTGTATTCATGAAAAGTAAAGCTTCAGTCGATAATCGAGTCTTTTAATTTTCTTAATATTATGAAGAAATTGCTAAAAATAGCAGTAAGAATTCCGAACTGAATGAATGAAAAATGGCATATCTTAGTTATAATTTTCTTTGGTAAAATAAGAAAATAAACAATACAAAATGGATGCCACTTATTGCATCAAGCTCCTCTATTGCCCATCAAAAGTTCAATCTTTATATCCCACTAAATAAACTAATACAATTGATGACAAGAACAGGGTGACCATATATTACTAATAAAACAAAAAAGGTTTTTCTAGACGACCATGCATGCTAGTTTTCAACTTAATATGACTATAGCAATATTAAATCCAAATCTTACGAATTGTGCATTATATCACTCGAGGTGTAACTTAGAACAATGCAATCACAAAATCAATGGATCCTTAAGCTTAGTTGCACCAACTCAACCATAACGTTGTAATTAATATTTTCTATGACTCGTATTTTTATATGGATTTTATTAGGCTTTTGTTATATTTTAAATTAGATGGTGCAACTAAGTCGTATCCTCTTTTCATCCCATTTTTGGCCAAAATCTAATAGACTTTAGATGAAATCAATCGAATCTTTTTGTCTTAAGAAATCGGTCGGTATTTTTGTTGTTGACTGCTTCAAATTTCGCTTTCTTAGTTCAATTACTTAAAGGGACTGACAGCACATAAAATATCCTAAAAATTTCATAACTTATAGAGGTACGACAAGCAAACCAGTATTCGTCATGGCATTAATTAAAGGGCCTCTAAATCATACGGACAGACGGACTGACCTTAACGGCCATTGTAAATTCGTCACATAGACATGCTACCACATAACGAATCATAAGGTGTAAAACTTTGTTTATTACAAGTTACAACTAACCAAATGCTTTTATCTTGCTCCATTTTTGCTGTTTACTCAACTGAGGCAAAGCTTAACAGGACACTCAGAAATAAAAGTCCAATTAGCAATTTTCTTTCTCTATGATTTATGGTATTTCTTCTTCTTCATTTTCATTTAAGAGGTTTGCTCTTGTCGGTGGAGTTTTCTCCATTTATCTCTATTCAGAACCATCTCCTTGACCTCTTGGTACGACTCGACGTAAATTTTTCCTTTATTTGGGTCACATACGCTCTTTTAGGTCTTTCGCTTTTCTTTTTCCCTTCAATCTTTCCCTCTTCAATCTATTCCTTTCTTTTAAAGGTATTTATAGCCTTTTTAATCTCTTACAAGATGGTGTTAGTGAAAAGTAGGATCCAACCTAAGTAGAATCATGATTTTTATTTACGTTGGCAAAAAACAGTTATCAAGATCTATTAATATGTTTTCCTAAAGGTACGAGAACGCCATCTCTTGATGTTAAAAACATCTAATGTCAAGAAAACTGCTACCTAACTTTAAAATCATTATTCTTGCTATTAGTTTTTCTTTTATATTTAAAATTGCGTATTATTTTTCGTTTAGTCAGGCTATTAGAACTAAGGTGAGGAATAAATATGAAATCCTTAAAAGGTTCTCAATTAATTGTGAACACATTAATTTATTGTAACCGCTACATACCACTGTAAAACGGTACGTGAGAAACCATTCTCTTGTTACATGGTTTCCTAGAATTAAGAGTTGGCATTATGCAGTAATGTCAAGTTACCCTGTGTGCACGGAGGTTTTGATCTTGCTGTGTATGGAAAAATATGACAATTAATTAATAACTACCAATCAGTTGTTATTGCTACGTCGTATATAAGGTCACCTCGTTTTTAGTGATAATATTTAAAGAGCCGATTCAGCACAATAAATTAAATATATTTTTTAGATAACACTTTGGGTTTTTATCCGCTAGTTTTTGAGAAAATTGGAGACTAAGGATTTTTTTCCAGATTTTAATTTTTTATTAATTAAGGCTAAGATTAAAGAAAAAGAAGGTGTGGGCATTGAATTGAAAGAGGCGAAGCCGATGACGTAGATAACTTTTTGAATTGTCAGGGTGCTGTTTTAAAAAATAATATTGCCTATGTTAAAGAAAATAGTAAAAATTTTAATCTCGATGTTCCAAAAAAAATAGTGTCCTGTTTCTATGATGTATACAAAGCCACTGTTAAAATATTATCACTTAAAATGATTTGTCCTTATAGAGAAAAATGCCAAGCAAAAACTGTGTCGCAAATACGACGATAAGATTGTGAAGTATAGTTAGTATATAATACTTAGTTAAGTTTATATGTATTACTACTTTAATCTAAGTATATATGTATTACTACTTTCATTAGTTGTTTTTTCACTGCACCCGTTGCCGTCTTTCTGCATGACCTAAAGGTTTGACTGGCAGATAATGCTTTTACCATTAAGTCCACCTTTGTACACTAAATTTGTGCAATAAAGTCTTTAAAAAAAAGGATTGTTTGAATGAGTTGATGACAAGTGGCGTCAATTGTGGCAATTCAATTGTCAATTCAAATGTTAGCTCGCCATAATGTACCACCCTATAGGGTGTATATTGCTTAATTTCTTGTATCTGATACTGTGTGTATAATAACGTTAATTATGTCACAGTTGTACCATTCTTTTGAATCACCTATTGCGAAAAATAAAAAATCAATTCTTATCTTATCTACGAACATATCCTGCACTTAGGTACGAGTAAATTATTGTAATGTTCCTCAATTGTATAGACTCTCGTGTCACAGTACAAAAGTATCATCTCCCATCAAGCAAGTACTAATAATTGCAAACTATTGCGGTCAATTCGTCCTCAAAACGTCAGCAATTAAAATTGTTGGCATGTAGCGCTGGCAGCACTGAAGATCGCCGTTCAAAGCGAGTCTCATTCATATTTCTGATTAAGATTGTGAGTAACCTTTTTTGATCTCGTTTCTTTTTTATAGGAACGTTATATCAATGAATGTGAGTAACGTCAGAATAAAAATACTGCACCTCAAATTATGACTTCACTTTTAAACGAAATCAAACGAAATCATGATTTGTCTTTCTTATCAATCGATCTGTACTTATGCAAGACACGCTGTATCTTTTTTATTGCCATAATCATATCGTCGTAGTCAGTTGCAAGACCTATCATGCTATCTTTTACTATGATGTCTTGCTGGTAGACGTCCTTAATAAAAGCCTTAATAAACCCTAAATAATTTTGTATATTTAAGTTTGTATTGAAAAAAATAACTTAAAACCCGTTCAAAAACGAAGCCATTTCCATGTGGCAAGGAGGCGATGATACTGACTGCGTTGCCGCGTTGGAAAGTAATACTTATCTTTTGAGCTAAGAACCAGCGAGCTTTATTTTATTTGTCCAAATAATATTTTATTTTAATATCATTAAAAATGTATAGTTTTAATATGCAATTTTTTTTTTATAATTTGCTTAAATAAAAGTGATAGTTTTTATTTATTTTCATATTTATCTTTTAGAAATTCAGACTGAGCAACAAATTCCTGCTAACTTTAAATGAATCCATGATCTACGGTAGATACTCATTCTACCTGTAAATGCCACCCCTAATATCAAAGGTGGAATTATTCCTAGTCAAGACATTTAACTGACTAATAGGCATAAAATCGACCTGATTTATCGAAACTCAGCGCGTTTGAAGCAGGTTCCTTATGGTACCAATTAGCTGCTATAATGATACCAGTCTAGTATGTTTTATGGCTTGCTAGCATAGCTAACTTATGCCTTCAACTGCTCTACAATCAAGCTAAAGGAAAGCTAGTTTTAGGGGTTCCGAAGCTGAATAGCAAAAAACGGAACCCTTATTAGTTTCGTCAAGTCTGTCTGCATTTCGGTCCGTATGTATGTCCGTATAGCCACTTTATTCTAAAACTATAAGCAAGTTGAAACTTGAAAGGTAGTTGTATCCTGTCCTGTTGACCGCTTTACGATCTTCATACAAAATATATGACATATGACAATAAGGTTCCTATTTTTTTTTCTAAAAGTCAAACACTTGAAAGATAGACTCTTCCAAAGTGGTATTTTTTTTTAAATCATTAAGATAGAGATATAAAAGCTTTAACAAGTTTCCTGTCACTCATATTTGTATAACTCTAAAACGTGAAATCATCTTTACAAAAAATCGTTTAGGTCAAGCGCTAAAAATATTCGCCACTAATTTTGCAAAGTCTAGTTGAACTGCAATGCAGCCCTTCTCATAGCGTTTTGATTGACAAAGAACCTAGGTATAAATTTTTTAAAGCAGATTATATTAAAATATGCACAGATTTAGAGAGCTTTCATTGGCCTGAAGTTTTTTCACACTGCTCTAACGTTGACGCAATGGTAAATGAATTTTACAAAGTTATCAATAATACAATAAAAAAGCATGTACCCATGTCAAAACCTGGTAACAAGAAATATCCTACATGGTACAGCAAAAGTCTTATTAAAGCTTTGCGAGAAAAAAATAAGTATCGTAAACTTTTTTATAAGTATAACAATCCATTGGATGGTGTGACGTATCGCTTGCTTAAGGAGAGGTGCAAGGCACTGATTCGTCATAACTATAAAAGCTACATTTCTTTAATCGAATCTTTTATAACCTCAAACCCCAAACTTTTTTGGTCTTACTTAAAACAAAAGCGTAGCGGTGATAGCTCCTATCCATCTAATATGTACCTTAACGATAAAACTTCAACAGATAGATCAGAAATATGTAATTTTTTCGTCTCCAATTTTTCCTCTGTTTACGACAGTCCTTCAACACTTTCACCGGGGTCTATCGCTGTCGTCCGGACCATTTCTGACCAATCAAATTCACATAATTTGAGTAGTTTATCATTTACGAAGGAAACGGTGCAAAAAGCCTTAAAGAGACTTGATCCGGGTAAGGGGGCAGGGTCAGACGGAATACCACCGATATTCGCTATTAAATGCAGTGCATTTATAGCTGAACCTCTAGCTTTAATATTTAACTATTCTTTACTGACAGGACGTTTCCCATCGGTTTGGAAAGAGGCATTAATTGTACCAATTCATAAAACGGGCGACAAGAGATCTATACAAAATTATAGACCTGTCTCAATTCTACCAGTATTCGGCAAGGTTTTTGAAACTTTAATTTATCCTGTTGTGTCATGGCATGTTAAACACATACTTTTACCACAGCAGCATGGCTTTATTAAAGCCAGATCAACTGCAACAAACCTAGCATGTTTTATGTCTGAGGTGGTCGCTGCAGTGGATCGTGGGACTCCTGTGGATGTCATATATACAGATTTTAGCAAAGCCTTCGACAAGGTTGACCATCAAATACTTGTTAATAAACTGTTCCGATGTGGTATCTCGGGAAACCTTTTGAACTGGTGCGCGTCCTATCTCGTTCAAAGATCTTCAAAGGTTGTTATCGATGGACGAATTTCTAACTCATTTGTGGCATCTTCTGGAGTCCCACAGGGCTCCCATTTAGGACCGTTATTCTTTAATATATTTATTAACGATGTTAACACTTGCTTCGTTAACTCTAACATATTTCTATACGCCGACGATCTTAAAATTACAAGGCACGTAAATAGGGAAAGTGACTCACACTTACTTCAAGAGGATCTAAATCGTTTCGCAGATTGGTGTGAGTCTAATAAAATTAAATTAAACGTAGACAAATGTAACTTCATACACTTTTCTCGCAAAAGGAGTCCATATTTTAACTCCTATCATCTTAATAACCGTGTGATACGTGAAGTGGATGTGATTCGTGACCTTGGGGTTCACATAGACAACAAACTTCGCTTCCATATCCACATAGGTAACATAGCTTCAAGAGGTTTTAAATTATTAGGCTTTATTACGCGCAATTGTCGAGATTTTAAGCAGGCTTCAACAAAAATAGCTGTTTTTAATTCATTAGTGAGGTCAGGTTTAGAATATTGCAGTGTTATCTGGACACCCTTTTACGCGGTCCACAAGCGTCTGTTGGAATCTATTCAAAAGAGATTTCTTTGGCATCTGTCATATCAGTGCAAATTGGCTAAACGGCTTCCTTCCTACAACTCACGCTTGGAATACTTTAAAGTCACTTCGCTGGAAAACCGCAGGAATTATTTGGATTTTATGTTTTTGTATAAAACAATTAACAGTCATATTGACTGCTCCGATCTCCTAGCACAGATTAATTACAATGTACCGTACAAGCTGGCCCGGCTATCCAGATATTTGCCGTTTAAGGCAAATAGTTTCAGGACTAACCTACGCCATTTCTCAACTATTAACAGAATCCAGTCACATTTCAGTGAATTATCTCGTTTAAATGCCACAGAGATTGACATGTCATACTCACTTCGTAATTTTAAATCGACTGTTCCGAAATTATTTTCTAAAGTCTAAGAAAGTAAATACTGTTTCAATTTGTTTTTACTCGTGTAGTGCAGGTTACTACAGTTTGTTACTGACTTCAATGTTTATTACGCATGTCGTGGCAGCCTTTAATTAAGGCAACACTATAACTATGTTGTAATTTCTTGTCTTGTATAATTGTGAAGTGTATGCTTTGTTGGTTGTCCTCAAATAAAAAAATAAAAAAATAAAAATAAAAATAAAGTCAAATCCTCAAATAGTCTTGATTACTCACAAATTGTGCCTCATACGTGTCAAATACATTCCGTACTACCGTTTAGAAGATAAAATATTCAAACAGCAAACAATCTAACAGGCTACAAATAGGATATCTCTGAGAATATCAATGAGATCCAGACATCTCAAATACATAGTTGACGTGATATTTCGCTCCGTATTATTGCCTCCTAGCAGCAGGTAGCAGTAACAGACGATGGTAATATTAAATGATGCAATCTACTATTTGTTACAATACGAATACGGAGTACGGAATGATGATGTTCAGAATACGCTATAACAGGTGCCTTAATTACCACCATTGTTAGCAGATTTCAAGAAAATCACCAACAACTTGCAAGTCTGATATCGATCGGAATAAAAAATATTGATAGTAAGTAAATATTGATAGTATTTTTAGAAAAACCAGCAAACTCCAAATCGGACTCTCGCTTTTAAAGGGTTCCGTACCATTGACTAGGTAAACAATTGATATCGAGCAAAAAATGAAAAGCAAAAATGTTGCATGGGCCTAAATATTTATTTCATTTTGTCTTTAGTATTTGTTGTTATAGCGGAAACAGAAATTCATAATTTGTGAAAATTTCTAGCTATAGTGTTCCGTGAGATATAGCCTGGTGACAGACAGACGAACGGACGGACAGACAGACGGATAGACATCGAAGCCTTAGTTTAGTTTTTACTCTTTGGGTACGGATCCATAATAAGGTCATTCAAATGCCTTCAATAGGTGGTTAGATATTTAGAATATGGAAGCCCTGAATTTTGTAATTAGTCTTATAGTATATTATTATACTAGCTTTTGCCCGCGACTTCGTCCGCGTGGAATAGTTACTTCTTTCTCCCGTTTTTTACACATTTACCACTATATCTTTGCTCCTATTGGTCGTAGCGTGATGTTATATAGCCTATAGCCTACCTCGATAACTGGACTATCCAACACAAAAAGAATTATTCAATTCGAACCAATAGTTTCGGAGATTAGCGCGTTCAAACAAACAAACAAACAAACTCTTCAGCTTTATAATATTAGTATAGATATCATTAGAAAACAACGAACGACCCAAAAACAGCAACACGTTACAACTACTTTACCTAACCTAAACATCCTACAAACATTTACTGCACCCATTAAGAGGCATATAAAAAGACCAACCGCCAATAAAACAGCTACCGCATTAAATGTAGAGTGAATTGTGACGAACAAACAAACAGACGAACCCATATATACACGATCGACGGTGGGCGTTATGGGAGAAACGATGGGGGACACCTGGACCACAGTATAACTGTTATCAGTAGACTCTCTCCTTTCTAGAGGAGAAAATGCTTTATGCATACCTGTTACAATTTATAGGAATTTAGGGAGCTCTAGCTTAGAATTGAAACACATCGTGCTTGGCTCCGAACCGGAAGCTTGTAATTTTGTTGTTCTTAATAAGTACCTACACTACAGAGTGGACACACCGGATATAGACATGAAAATAAAGTTTTATACAGTCTACAAGTTTCTGCTGTTAGCCTCTGGCGCTAGATGTCTACGAGCTATTTGGAGCAAATAACAACAATAAGAGGATATCTATGTAGGAATCAGAGTGCTTGTTATGTAGGAATTTCTAGGTCTACCCAGTAAAACCTAGGCGGATACACTCAGGTCCCTATTAGTGGGATCTTTTTCCTACGAAAAGTAACAAAAGCCTCTATAGGCTAGTGCTGGGCACTATTTGTATGTGGGACCTATTAATCAACGCTCCTCTATTTTACTCCTTAAATTTTGCGCGCCACTTTTAACAGTTTCTGAAAAATTTAATGTTCAAGTTAACCAAAAATTTACGTAAGCGGCCTTAAAGTGTTACTCTCTACGCATCCACTGTTACAGAATCGGCAAGAACGGATATACATGTTTGTGTTTGGTTTCGAGAGCTAGCGGGATCACGTGTCTCTTTCGTAAGATGCTTGTTTTGGGAAGAATAACACCAAAGGATCAGTTAGTGTTGTTATTACTAGGTAGTATAGCGGCTTTTGCACCTGCTTCGGTGTAATATCCGCTAGTTTTTTTTTAAAGTGGCTCTTTGTAAGTACTTTTTGAACTTGAGTCAGAAAAAGAACGATCAAAAATATGATTTGATAATTTAAAAAAAATAAGAAGGATATTAACGATAGCCTTCATTACAAAAAAATGATTGTACATAAAACATGAGCAATTGAGCCTTATAAAAGATAGCAAATGAAGAATAGCTCAGTTTGAGCTGACATGGAATGTGATCCTACTCAATGCTGGATATTATAGCCACTCCCATCTCTCAATATGTGTAAGGCGATAGTTAATTTGGATTTTTGTCTATGAAAGACACAAATACGAGATGGAGAATTACTATTTAATGTTTTTAAGTAAAATACCTCACCATGAAAAATCATAAACACAAAGATGTGGTTAGTACTATTTTATATTACTTTCTGCCTTCCTATTCCATTTACGTCTTCTATGCCGAACGCAACGTAGGCTGATAACCAATATTATTAAATAAATGGTTTTATTGATATTGGTACTAATCCAAGTGAAGATAACAGAAATAAACTCCTGAATTACTTACAAAATAAGATTAACAAGTCATCTGTTGCGCTATATGTGCAAAATTAATACTCAAATTGACATAGATATAACCTAGAACACAGGATCACTCCCACTCGATAACATGTTATAAATTACGCCACTAAAACAAAACAATGTTGAGCGCGCTATAAACCTGCCCGCAACCGCAACTATATGACTTCAAAGATCACTTCCTTGCCTTAATTTATAGCGCGATTAACCATCTTGATGCTTTGAGAATAAAATCTAGCTAATTGATGGCTGGATGATGAAAATCGTAGGTGATGTCGTTTTATTTGTTGTTCTAACCACCTTGGAGGAAACGCAATGGTTAGTGAGTTTTGTTTGCTTAACCCGTTTAGATCCAATTATTACTTTTTAGTTGCGACCATTAAAATAATTTTAAGCTTTTTTTTGTAAATAAGCAAATGTTTATGATGAAAAAACACACCCCAAAATTTCATCATTCGTTTGTCAAAACTTTAAAAAAATAGTGCTTGTTAGTATAGATATTTGCTATTTGGAAGACTTTAAAGTATAATACATAGAAAGAACTATACTCTACTCTACTAATAATCATTTCAGTTCAAGTCAATGCGTGAAAAACTACACGAATAAGTATCGAAATTGATAAAAAACGTGCAAAAACACTGAAACTGTTCAAAATCGCATTATGCAAATTCAATATAATATTAATACTTAATATCCAATTAAATATCAATAAATTAATCACGCATTCAATGTTTACTCAAACCGATCAGGCCTTATTTCGCAAACTGCTACTGTATTTTAAGTTTAATATCAACTAAAATAAGAGCTATTTTTCTATGGCAGATTTAATTAAGTCTTATATTAAGGAGCGGATCAAATGTCGTAATTAATGGAACATTTGGCCGATTCAAAGTGAACGTACCCGGTTGCTCGGAATATTTCGACATAACACTTTCTATCTTACGCTGTGATTGTGATTTAATGAGTTAACGACTCATTAATTGGTAAAAAGTGGCTTAATTGGTTTGACAAAGTACTTTTGTACGTGTGCTGATGAATCATGCTGATAGAATCGATAGATTACGATCAAATTTGATACTAATTATAATTTATTACAAATTCTGCACCTTTTAACTCAAATTAGTGCTAATGTAAGAGTACGTAAATACAGGGTGTGGCTTGTAATAGTAGCAAAAAAATTAAATATAGGCCCTTTAAGTAACCAGCAATCCATTATAAATGGTTTTAATTTATTGTAATTTTCTAACAAAATAAATCAAACCAGCAATGTATTGCAAACAAATGTATCCAGTCATAGAACTTGACATTGTCATTTACTACAACGAGTTAGCTATTTTGATATGCATTGATTAGCGATTATAACTTTGGATTACTATATCTCTGAGTTTAAGCATTTTAAATCACTATTACCGGGTCAAGGTAAGTACATTATACTCTGTAGAATCATTTATTAAAATTTTTGCTCCTATTACAGACCACACGCTGTATATTATCTATGTCTCCAAAAATTTTACCACACTTTTTTTACCAAACGACGAAACTATGTTAAGATTATTTTATTATAGACATCGGTATATAATCCACGTATTCCTAAAAACATATTAACGATTAGTTTGGCCCTTGACAGGTTAAATGTCAATTTGTATCTGCGTGTGCGCAGTTAGCGAGCTCATAAAGACAGAAAACAAACCACGAGCTATTGGGCTATTAGCCCTTTATTTAGATCGGGACAATGTTTGATGGGCTGCTATTAACTGTAAGTGCGTTTAGTAGCGACGTGGATGATATTGATCGAGTGCGGGATTAGTCCTACTACTATTATAAAGGCGAAAGTTTGTAAGTATGGATGTATGGATGTATGGATGTTTGTTACTCTTTCACGTAAAAACTACTGAATGGATTTGAATGAAACTGTACCACAATATAGCTTATACATCAGAATAACATATAGGCTAAAATTTTTGAGGTTTCTAATGTGAGGTCGTAAAAAAAACACATTTTTTGCGCTACTAGACGGGACGAACCTGAAGTCCACGCGAACGAAGTCGCGGGCAAAAGCTAGTTGAGAATAATTCAGTTGACTAGGGCTGTAGATGTTCCGTTCGAACCTGGGAACTCTTAGGTCGCAACCAGCGAACAAGGCAGTCAGGCAAGCAAGGAGTCGGGACGAAATTTGTTTCTGGGTTTGTCTGACTTGAAAATACTCGGACACAGCTTGAAATTAGGAAGTTGTTGGTAATGACAGAGCACGGGGGTGCCTTGGAAAGCACGTTAAGCTTTTGGTCCTGCGCCGGATCTCTTACCGGTCATGTCGGATCAGCCCCCTTACTCTGGACACTAAACCCGATCCAATGAATATAGCCATCCCTGTCACACGCATACATGGCCTGGTATGAGTGACAAGAATGGCTATAACCATTGGATCGGATTTTGTGTCCAGAGTACGGCCTCAGGTATGGAATTGTGTAAAGCAATCGTATTCATTTGACAGTTCAAAACGGCAAAGAACAAAAGGTTTGACAGATCATATCGTACGTTTTGAACTGTCAAATTAATGCGATTGCTTTACACAATTTTTTGCCCCTCTGCTGTCTCATTGTCATTTAATCAAAGGAAAGAACCATCTCTCTTGTCGATGGCGTTTTTTTTAATAAAAACTCTATATTAGGGAAGACAGCGTGATATTTTCCCTCTTGCCTTCCACCCCGCATTTTAAGAACCGGAGGATCCCCACCTCTTAATGCCCAGTCAAAATATTCGAAGAAAACTATAAAATACTAGTGGTCCCAGCGAACTTCGTTTCGCCCCCAGCCCAGTCCCGCCCCGGCCCCGTTTTATGGGAATTTTCTTTGCTATAAACCTCACGGAGCCCGAGACCTTTCCAACGAATGCAAAACCGTAGAAATCGTTTCGAGCGTTTTAGAGTTATAGCGTCAGGAAGAAAAACCCGACTTATTTTTATATAAAAGACTAGCTTTTGCCCGCGACTTCGTCCGCGTGGAATAGTGACTTTTTTCTCCCGTTTTTTACACATTTACCACTATATCTTTGCTCCTATTAGTCGTAGCGTGATGTTATATAGCCTATAGCCTTCCTCGATAATTGGACTATCCAACACAAAAAGAATTATTCAATTCGAACAAGTAGTTTTGGAGATTAGCGCGTTCAAACAAACAAACAAACAAACAAACAAACTCTTCAGCTTTATAATATTAGTATAGATTAGTATAGATAAACTGGTCTAAAATAATATCGTTTCCAATGAAAAAGGATATCCATGACGTTTAGTGCGTGTAGACTAAACATGGGCCGTCGGGCTCAACAAATTATACCATCGTTGGAGCTTATACCGATTGCGAACTGACGGGACGCCGCGGCAGCGAAGACGACAGGGTTGCCACAATTCTTAATATAAATTGTAAAAGTACTTTTTGGCAAGGATACTTGTTAATGTATACTTATCCATGTTTATTTTATTTTATTTTTTATTTTTTGGAAGACTTACAACAGCTACAAATAGATTGAATTAAAGCATAATTAAAACGAAGGCCATGTGTTAGTGTTATCAACAGCACTAAGGCACTAAGATAAAATAATGTCATTTTTTTTATATAAAAGTCCATTATCGAATGTTTATATGGCACAGTGAATGCAAAAACGATTGCTAAAAAACACACAGTCCATGATACTGCTTGAAGCTGGAACAGTAGATGAGTGCTGGCACGCAATTTCGTTTTAAAATGATATTCAAAGCATTAAAATACGAAGCTAGCGTCAAAATATCTCTAGTTATTATACTACCTATTAGATTGCACCCTATTTCAATTGAATAGTCCCATATAAAACCAATTTTATACATTGACGACCCAAAGTGTAAAATTAATTTAATAAGACATAAAATAACAATGTTGTATAGACCTATAAATAGGTAGAACGAACGCTTGCAAGCGATCGCAACAAATTAACCCATTGCCGTTCTAGATCGCTTTGACTCAACATTAGGACTGCCGACAACAGACACCACAATTGCTCTGTAGGGTTGCCAAAATAAAATAAAAACTGTTTTACTTTTTGAATCCTACTAAAATTATGAATGCAAAAGTTTGTGAGGATCGATGTATGGATGTGTGTTTGTTACTCCTTCACGCAAAAACTACTGGATGAATTTTGATGAATCTTAACAATAATTTAGATGAAACATCGGAATAGCACATACAATTCATAGTGAGCCGCGGGGAACCGCTGGTGATTACTAAATCACAAATAAGTTTCCGTAGGAAATTTTCGAAAACGTTTGCTGTCATATAGGCAAAGGGGTTCAGCACAACATTCAAAACAAAAAATCACATGTCATGAAATAAAACGTATAAAAAAATCATCAACTCTGTATTGTTTCACTCAATAAAAATCAAAGATTTATTTTCCTTAATCATTGATATCGGCAGAAGTTCGGATCAGTGTGTTTAGAGTTAGTGTTAAAAGGAAATAATTCAACTAACCCTATTCTTGCTAAAGTTGAAATTAACGCCGACAGCGTAAATATATCGATGGACCTAATAATGATGCGACATTGAGCACATGACGCAACACGCAATAACCACTTAATATATTTCCACATCTATTGCTTATTTTATTTCGCCTATAAACTGCAAGAAATATTGACTGGAACGCACTAATTGTGCTTCGTAGGCTGCTTCGGATTGTGGTGCAAATAAATGAGAGACAGGGATGACTATGACATAAATAGAAATGATATTCGATAAACTTATTGGAATGGAATATTTCTAATGTTTTTTAACGACCCAATATTTTCGTCAAAAATTTTTGCATCGAAAATTTCGACACCTTTTATGTTATGCACAAAATTATTTTAGAAAATGTTGATTTGTTACGCCAAATGTACGGTATTTGAGTTATATCTCCATGTATAAATCTAAAGTGTACAGCATACCTACTACTACTAACTCGTTCTCATAACCCGCAAGTTTGCGATGTTTAAATAAACACACTAAAACCTAGAATGTTGACGGCTAGTTTAATTGCTTCCTATCAATTAATAACGCTCTACTACCTAAATCCGTTACAGATTAGCACACCCCTAAATCATCACGGTCATCCATCAGCCAGTAATATACGTTCCATTTTCAATTGACGCAAGGAACCGTCATTAGTATTGCGGTATTAATCCTTATAAATTTAATTCTAAAAATAAATTGGCAACCCTGATTCGCCGTCGCAGCTGCTTCGGCCAATAGCTTATTGCTTGGACGTTCCACGTTTGAATTACATCTTGCAACGTTAAATTTGCACTTGATTTTTGGACTGCACATCTTAAATACGGTGCCTTAAGCTTCAAAATCGGGTAATTTAGGTTTATAGAGAGGGGTGAGAGCGTGGTTGGTAATTCGCTCGATTAAAATGAGAGAGCAATGTAAGATTAGAATAGCAATGCAGAGTTTTATTGGCAGTTTTCGGAATGCCGAGAATATCGCTTTGCCGATTGACATATCACTCGCAGTGGACGATAGGTTTATTTGGGGTCGGTGGAATGGAATCTTAATATGATTATGTTGTGATGACTGTGAATAATAGCTGGAAGCAGATATTATGGTATTTACATCCCTAGATAATTAGAGATTCACTTTAAATGTGGCGAAGGCGCTCGGCGTGACGTGATTGTGAATTTACTCATATTTTATGAGACTACATTTAGTTCGACGGCTGATTGAATTTGTCAGAAACGAATTTTCTAATTAAAGTCATAATTAATAATTAGAATTTACTTAAAATTTTCAAAAACTAATCATTAATTCTTTCGTTTTCTCACAATAGATCGAATACGAGAATGCATCTAATAAGGAAGTATCTAACTCAAAGTTAAAAAATCGGAGGTTCAAAATACGCCAGATTTTAAGTCTAAACTCTATGTGTGCAGGTGCTCGCATAGACAACTAATAAATAAAATAAATGAGACGTAAAGTTTTGAGAGATTGAGTAACAAACGCGTTGAACCCACATAATCATGAATCTTACTTATTACTTTTGCTATGTGGTCTAACAACTCAACTTCTTAACCAAAGCAACTCATACCTCACGCCATCTTCAAACCGAAACGTCCGAATGATTGAAGACAATAGCCTGGTTTATCGGCGAATAAATTCGTTATTACCCCGCCCAAGTCGGGAGCACTTCTGTGCGTTCGCTCTCAACTAATTGACTGTGATTTATAACTTGGTCGGTTAACAACCCACAATTACCCTCTTTAAAGTGTCGGAGTTTATTTGCTGAGTTTTGGGTAAAGGTGCGGGCAGAATGAAGCGGTTAACACGAACATTCGTTTACGAGCCACTCACCTCTAGGTAGCGCACAATCAACTCTAGCATCATATGATGCTTGAACCGTATCTTATTTCATTTGTTTGTGTTTGGCAGCTAAAAAGTAGAGTCATGTTTTAAATACGCAAATAAGTATTTTTACCAATGAAAGTTAATCAAAGCTCTAAAAAGTATTGTAGTAGGTAAGTAAATATTGTAAGTATTGTTCATAAAACGCTTGCACCTATAAAGGCCCATTTAAATCAGACGAGCGAAAGCTCATTCTATCCCACTTCATTAAATTCTTCTACTTAGAGCATTCGTTCGTTGTTCTATTGCGTTCTATAGAATATTCTAAGAACGCTAGATCTATATTTGGTGTAAAACACTGAAATCGAACTTCCGCTTAGAACAAAAGAACAAGAAAGAGTGTTCTTGTTCCAGCTCTAGTTCTTTGTTCGTTTGGTCTAAACCCACCTTTAGGAAACTTTGGTAAACTTTTTTAAAAGTTCAAATTATCAGACGGTTACTATTCTTTTACCACTTGTAAGTGGTGTGGTGGCGCCTTTATGTAGAAGCGTCAATGGGGTTATGCCGTAATCAATATTACAGCCGCCTCCGACGGTTTATGGGTTGCAAACATCCAGCGAGATGGTTTGTTTGAAAGACATTGTTTTTTTTGTTAACACGTTCCGGGACAGTGAACGCCTACAGGCGTGAAGAGAATAAAACATCTTTTGTGTCTGGAGTAGTGTCCCGGAACGTGTTAAGTAACTGATAAATTCAACTGTGGTTATAATAGGTTTATCTGTGTTGATCAGTACTATTTCATTATATTGAAATTCTATCTTTGTCTCCAATATATCAAGGATATAAAATAAGTTTTGGTATTAACAACTACCATTAACATCTTACAATATTATTTTCCACGTCAAATTGAAAGTTGGCTAGTTTTATTTGCAAATGCGGGTTATATTTCAAACAAAAACCTAAGTGAATAGTATTTCTTAGTAATGGGGATTCTAGTCTATCTTAGTAATATGAGTTCACCTTATAAACATTAACAGTAAATACGAACGACCTTATGTTGCACTAGACTTGTACTTCAGATCAAACTTTGTTGTCCAAAAAATTTCGGCCAGATGGAGCATCTTTCAATGCGTTGCCATAGATAGTGATTATATGATATACTTTAGAAAATGTAGCACGAAATGTGTTCTGAACAGGATGTCTAGTATAAAATCATACTTAAAGTCTATGTTTAGTCACTAACCTTTGCACAATTTCTCTTCATCAGTCGAACACCATCCGGAGTCCTTAGACTTTGGCACAGAAAGATTCAAGGGCTGCTCCTCCCTAACCGCATAGTTCACTTTGTCCACATCACTCTCACTAGTCCTCGCACTTCTCTGCAGCAACTGTTCTTGCAGCTTATTCTTATGTACACTTAACTTCCTATCGTCAGTTTGAACTTGGATACTTTTCTCGAAACAAAACGGTTTCTTTCCTTCGAAATTCCGTTTGACGTTAATCAGCTGACTCACGCTTCTTTTTGCGTCCTCAGATTTCTTATTTGACAGCCCTAGGATGTAGTCTATCGTGTGAGGTGTCGGCTTTTTAGGTGGTTTTCCATATACATGTGGATGCCATGACGGCTCGTACTCAAGTGGTGCAGAATTATTATCTCTTTTCGTCTCTTTATGTTTGACATTTGCTTCATCTGCAACAGATTTTTGAGATTCTTCCGTCTTTCGCTCATCAACGTCATCAGTTATGACCAGTTCCTCGTCTTTGTCATCTCCATCAACATTGATCCTTCCTTCTGGACTTTTATCAATATCAGTGTATTGGCAATCTATGTAGTTACTTTGATACCCATTATCAAGTCTACTATCAGCTTGATCTATTAAGTTCGGTGCGAAATTCGCCAAGACCGTTTGCATTTCTGTGTTGTTTTCTTGTTTCGAGCTCATGTGTGTTACCATTGGTGTTTCCGGAAATAGAGTGACATGTTTGTTTTTATGATTGGATTAGCGTTTAATGGCCGCTTGGGATTGGTCCGTTTGATGTCTTTGATGTCGCCGTTTCCTGTAACAGACGGTTATTGAGTGAGTAAGTGCTACAACTTGAACTGTTTCCTTGCTAACTATTCTTAACCATTAAGTTCCTTTCACTGCACTGCTACTGCAGTCTTTAAGATTTTATTGATACTTTTTTATATCTCAACTATTTTCGGAAGTAATGGATCTCAAAATAAAAGTGCACAAAGGCAGGAAAATAAAGGTGATAACTATAATAATAAGTTAATCGGTTTTAAATAGGTACATAATGGTGTAATTCAATTGCGTTAGTCCATCGTCAATGCGTCATTATTTTGTTTACACTAAAAACGGACCTAACAAAAACAAATTATCGTATCAATTAACGGTCATCCGGTTTTATTTTTAGATTAAGTTAGATAGAATTTTCTTTACTCAGAAAAACACATTTAGGTTACTTCCTTATCGACGAATTCATAAAACCATAACCAATACAATGTTGTTGAAAGTTGCTCTACGGATGCAATATGAAATTACTTAAAATGACGAAACAACTAAACAGTATTGCTGACAGTTTGACAGAAGGTTGAATATAATAATATAGTGTATAAGGAATGGCTTTTGACTAGCTATTAAGGCTGCGTTTCCACCAGAGATGTGCGAGGATGCGTAGCGAGGGATGTGTTTGTAAAGAACCAATTGAATCGCTTCATTTACCTCACCTCGGTCAGCACAGCTCTGGTGGAAACGGCTCAGCGGAGCTAGATTTTTGCGCATACAAAACAAGCGAGGAATGTGTGCGAGGGATGTGTACGAGGGATGTGTGCGAGGGATGTGTGTTGAGAAGGTTTGCGCATACACCGCACCCCGTCGACACATTTCATAGCTTCGCAACGCATCCTCGCACCACACATTGATGCGCATTTTCACAGCTCCGCTACATATCCTCGTAGGCACATTTTCATCGCACAGCTTTGGTGGAAACACCCACACATTTTCACAGCACAGCTAGACATCCTCGTACGACACATTTCCATCGCACATCTCTGGTGGAAACGCAGCCTAAGAGGCGGGAAACCCTCGGTTCTTAAAAGCTGTGGTGTGGATGGCAAGAAGGAAACCACCACACTATCCTTTTAATTTGAGGATGATTGCTGACAGTTTATAAGCTGCACACAGTATTCACAATTCGTGCCGTATCTAGCTTATAAGCACTCTCCCTCGCCGAACACCCATCATACCTTGCTGATTGATTTTTATTGGGGTGCTTAGGGCTGTGAAAATTTACTTGTAACACAAAAATTATGTCTTACCTATACTTATTTTAATGTAAGCTTCTGAATTTGTTTGTTTGAATTTACCAATTTTTTTGTGCTGGATAGACCATTTATTGAGGAAGAGAAAGCCAATATTGGCAACAATATTGGTAAGTCTATTGATGATTAACTTAGTAAATATTTTATCTACCTCAATAAATAAATGAAGTATGGCTCATCCACCTCATACTTGAGGTGAGGCCTTTGCGCCAAAATTAATACAGTTTTTTTTTAATTAATCATAATGATGATGAGCATTACTAAGAACAATTGAATGAAACTGAAAATGCGCAAAAGGAAGTTTTTTAAGAAACTACATTTTAGAGACAGCCCTGCGCCCTACAAATTGAAACACAGCCTAAGTCCGGGAGAACACGTAATATCAAAATGTCTGTCCGTAAATACGAGTGTTTTGGCCAGCTGATGTAATTATTGTGAGTTTTGCCCCTGTTTTGTGGCAAGGGAAATAGTATAACTGGTCAAGGAGCGAAAATAGTGTACCTAGCGCTAACCTTAGCTAGTGCAAATCCGGAGCTTAGCGCTATACTATATCACCCAGAAAAAATGAATACTTCTACTGATGGTGAAAGTATTTTGAAATCGGTATCTTCAGAAATACCACAGCAGACTAATCTTAATGCCACCAACTCAAATAACAAAATATCACCTGACTTTCCAGTCACCATCCGTAAGGTCAGTTAAAACAAGAATTAAAGTTGTAAGAAGATGCAGGTAGAAAGTATACGCTCATTTTAATAAATGATATTGATGCAATTCATTTGAACTACATAATTAACTAATGACGTAACAAAAGAACATAACTAATTGTCTCACACGGCTTAAAACTAAGCCAACTAAGACTATCATTTTAGATTGTAAACATTTACCATTTAATAAGCTAACTTTGACTTAAACCTTGTTTATTTGCTTATACATAACCAACTTTAACGTGTAGAAAATAGTGTATATTTTTATTATTGGTCAATTTCAATATAGGCCACGATTGACGTCAATTCTATACGACGGTAAGCAATTTTAAAGTAGATAATATTGTCAAATAAATTTGTATTGTTGATCTTTTTATTAATCGCGAATTGATATGTAATCAAGTATTAAATTGGGCATATCTTTATTGATGTATTGTTAAATTACTGTGTTGTTTTTATTGCACTTTATTACATGGCTTTGTTAAGGAATGTGAGAGACTAACTTGCGTGGATTAGTAACGTGGTTTCGTTGCGTAAGATTTATAATGAATGATTGATTGATTACGTCAAACAATGAAAGTGCTTATTGGATTTATTTAATTTATTTATCAATGCTGCAAAACAAGTTACAATTCTGAGAGTAATCGATATTTATCTATAATTTCAGTATTTTTTTAAATAGTGGCAAGGGCAAATTAACTAAGATACTTTCCTTTATTACAAGAAAGACTATTAGTGTTAATAACTTATTAGATCTTGTAAAAAGAAAATTTTGACCAAAACGAAATCGTGTTACAAGAACAAGAGTTTTTTAAAAGCCAATTTGGGGATCGTATTTATGATATGTATTACTGTAACTATTTATAAATGTAGAAAGTACGATGTTTAAAAATAAGCACATGTTAATCTAGGTAAGTATACTGAAAATAGCTCAAAAGTTGTCAATGACAATCTTAGACAAAGTGTAAACAATTTGTTTTCCACAAATGCTGAGGAGCACATACCATTCTTAATTTCTTGGACACCTCTATAAATAGATAGGTACCTATTTGATAACCAAATCATCTCATAACAGTTTCCCCTACAAAGTCTGTCACAACCCAGAGCTTATATCTGTCAACAGCTACTATTAAACGTTTAAAAATTATCATAATCAAAAGAGGAACATTTTAATTAGGGAAATGTGATCGTTAACGCCATCTTGAAAAACTTCACATGTCCAGTTGCTATTGATGATACTGGCCAGATCAAATAAAATAATTAAGAAAACAAAATTCAAATTTCGAACGCCCGTATTTCGTGGTGGGAAGGCGCAGAATCGATTAGACGTGGTTTTATCGATACTATTCGATTATAATCTTGGGGCCACACGCATAGCGACTTCCGTAGCTTTGTGCGCGGTCAACACACATCGTTGCCGATTAATGTCATAATCTGTGGACCTAAATTGGCTGTAACGGTAATTCGTTTAATTTTCTACTTCCAGGATGGGCCGGTCGTATACGATTTCCTATTGGATATCGTAGTTCTGAAGACGTTGGTCAATCTTTCTCTCTCATGAAACACATGGATGACATAATATACTGCGGGTTTCACGATATGGGGCGTGATTCTCGACAGCGCTATCTAAGACCGATTTTAAGATAATTTTGTTTGTTTTTCCTGAAGAAACGAGACAGACAGTTCCAATGATTCAGAATTAACAACTTTTTGGTTGTTGGAAAAAAAACCTAACTTTTAATGATTCCGTACACAAAAGATAAACCCAAAATATCTGACAATTCACTACAATTATTTGGTTACATTTACATATTTCATCATGAAAATGATATCAGCATAATAACATTTACTGGGATAATTTCCATTACAATAATTAATAACGATACAACTAATAGAAAACGATGATGATGATGACAACAATCACCATCGTTTTGTATCAAGCCGTATCGATATTTAATTAATAATTGCATAAATATGCATTCTCAAGGCTTACTTAACGGATAATAATTTGAACAATTAGTCGGTGAATCATAATAAATAATTTTCGTGATTATAAAGTTAATTCGTGTCATTATGACATAGCAAAAGTCATTATTACCTACCTATGCTTAAGAGTTCGCACGGGAATCGAAAACCTTTTTTAACAAGTGCAATTTAGTAAAAACTAGATAGCGGTTCTCCCCGGCTCCACTTGCGTAATTATTGAATCTCATAAAATATCACAATTAATTAAAGTCTATGTGTTATTGCGATGTATGAGCTACAAACATACATCCATTCCATCCTCACAAACTTTCACGTGTATAGTATTAATAGGATATAATATTTTTGAAATATTATGTTGTAATATTAAAAAAAACACTATAAAAACAAAAATTAAATTATGAATTACCTAAGTCAAGAATCATCATAGAATTTAACCGAGTTAAGATCATAACCATTCCGACCACAGCATCTCACAGTGTATCACAGCATCTCTGTGCTTCGGAAGACACTTTAAGTTGTTGTTGGTTTACTATATCTGTTAATACTAGAAGATAGTCAATAGCTCTATGGGCTGCTTGAAAAATCTAACAGCAAGGTTGGTTGCTTGCCTTGCTTGCAAAAACACCTTCACCAATCCGTACCACGTTAAGGAGAATGGTTCATACCGCCTCATACTTGAGGTGCCCAGCAGTGGGATGTTTACTTACTATGAATGCTAACTACTAACTTACTATGACCTAGCTAGGCATATAGCTAGGGCTAGGACAAGGTAATAGCTCATTGTTGTGTGGCAATTTCTCAATAAAAGCTCGATAAATATTGAAACCGGGCGTAGTACTGCATTTTTTGAATTCACATTAATGTTTATAGTTTTGAAAAACAAAAAAAGCTTGTTTATTTGCCAGAAAACGAGTAAATCGTGATCACTGAATAATGGGCAATAAAAACAAAAAATGGCATTGATTCTGTATAATTTGTAGTATCATCTATCGATATACATTTATAAGAGTTTTAAAACAATGCTGTTTTTAAATATGAGTAATAAAACAAGTTAAAAGCTTTATTTTAATTTTAGCGGTAGTGATCTGCTGTATTTGTATGTATATTTAGGTATTGTAGATGTAACCAACGAGATAGATTCATTTACATGCTTTTTCCCAAAGGAGACAAATGTCTTCAATCCACTTATCTGTAGACATAGATGTGGATCGAAGACATTTGTACAAAAATTGACATATTTATAACTCAAAATCTCTCGAAAAATTTATTGCCACACCGTTTTTTGGGTCTCTTTCAGGGGTGTTAATTTGTATCGGTAATCTATATATTTTTTTATACGAAAATAACTTTCTTACCTGGATATCAAACTTAGTACCTTCTTCACTCAATTGAGCGAAACTTGAGAAATCCGCTAAACAAACTTTCAACTGTAACTTATTTCCTCCATTTTGTTTTTGATGCTTCTCCAATGAAATTAAAAGAAAAATGTACTTTACTCTTACTAATAAGTATATAATATTTAAAGGACCAATTCAGCAATTATCATTTATTGTAAAAAACTTTGGGTTTTCATCCGCTAGTATTTGAGAAAATTGGAGACTAAGGAACTAATATTTTTTTTATTAATTAAGGCTAAGTAAGATTAGAGAAAAAGAAGGTTTGGGCATTGAATTAAGAGAGGCGAAGTCGATGACGTAGATAACTTTTTAAATTGTCAGGGTGCTGATTTAAAAAATGATATTGTCTATGTTAAAAAAAATAGCAAAAATCAAAATCTCGATTTTCCAAAAAATAATTATAGTTTCTTGTTTCTATGATGTATACAAGGACACTGTTCAAATAATATCACTTCAAATGATTTGACCTTATAGGTATAACGTAGCTATCTTTAATTTATAAACATCAGGCGTTTAATGAGGCGTGATCCATAATACTATATTTGAGGCTTAATCTTCAATTAAAAAGCCATCCATCAATCATAAAGTCGATTTAAAAATCGGTAAAAACCCAAATTAATCGAGTTAAAAATAACATTATCGCTTAATTATTAAGAATTTATTAGCACAAATTTATTAATTGATAGAATCAAAATAAAAAATTGCCACACTTACCACGAATCACTTACGTGAAATAATTTAAAGCCACTGAACTGTAGAGTTATTAAATAAAATTTTAAATTGCACTTGTAAAAAGCAACTGTCTGACAAGATTATTATCTTGTTTTTTTTAGAACGTTTTTCCCTAAATGATCTCCGTGCTTTTTGCCGACTTCATTAAAGGAGGTTATCGATTCGACTCGTATGTACGTATGTGATATTGTTAGAATTTGATTGTATTTGAATAAATAATATTTGAATAGAGTGATCTATTAAGGCTTCCAAACACGTGTGTAAAAGAAACGAGAAGTCGTACTGAGATGATTCTTTTTTAGTTCAATCAGTACATTCCTATAGATAGTGCCATCCACGAAGGCGCGCGCCTTTTATTTTTGATTGAGGAAAGCGCGGGGTGCGAGGTGTGTGGCAAATATTAAAATATCAAATAATATACATGTAATAATTATATTCATTATAATATCATTTAATATTGGCAAAGACTTGCACACATGTACAATAAACGATAAGGACGAGAGATGGCGCGCGCCTTCGTGGATGGCACTATCTTATACTTAGGGCACAGTGCTAGTTTCACAAGAATAGGTTTAGTACTTTTTTTTATAATTCATAATTATATTTGGGATACAATATTTACGCGTGTGGCCGCGGGGCGCCGATACTAAACTATATTGTATTTTGACAAATGCAACTTTACCAAAATTTATAAAGTCGTGTTCAAGCATTCGTTAACAAAAATACAGGGTGTGGCATGTAATAGGAGCAAAATTTTTAAATATAGACCCTATATATTAACTAGTTATCAATTCTAAAAAGTTTTTATGACATTATAATGATAAATAAATGTATTGTTATTTTCTAACTAAATAAATCGAACCAGCAATGTATGTACTGTGTCAAATGTGTCCAGTCAGTCATAGAGCTTGACATTGTTGACTACTATTACGATTTTGATAAACATTGATTGCGGATTATAACTTTGGATTAGAGCACTATGACCAGGGCGCGTATTGCGATCTAACTTAATCCGTTTAATTCCCACTCAGTCAAAACTAATATTATCAACATTATAATATTATAATATAGGCAATACTACAATGGTATGAATAATAATATAATTGTTTTTATAATATAATAATAATATAATACGAAATCGCAATACGAATTGCTATTTTGACAGTACAGCAGAGCTGCTTAACTGACAAAGTTGCATCGCAATACGCACCCAGGTCAAGTTAACTACGTTACGAGATAAATTTTTAAATACAGACCCTTTATATTAACTAGTTATCAATTCTAATAAGTTTTTATTATATTATAATGAAAAATAAATGTATTGTTATTTTTTAACTAAATAAATCGAATGTCATTGATAAAAGTTTTCTACAGAGTACTGTAGAATCATTGATAAAAAGTTTGCTCGTTTACAAGCCACACGCTGTATACTTAAGTATGGCTCATTAACGTACAATCATATAGAACTAAATACATGAAATAGAGCAACATAATGAGCTTAAGTTTAATCAATTCACAGCGTGGGTCCGCCTACTCGTATGCGTATACCTATTAATTACGCCTCTAAACGGTATCTAAGCAATATCAATTATCCTGTTTAATTAGATGACTGACTAATATTATAACCTTCTTGTTACAGGTAATGAATCATTCATATACAGGGTGATATCAATAATCACATAAGTAGGACGTGAATATGACAATTACATAATATGACAATTACATATTATAATTAATGGCACGCTCTCACAGAACATCCTATATACTCACATCGTATATTTTGTTAACTTTTGAAACAACATCCTGCAATATAATTATGTCGTTCAAAAAATGACTATCAAAATTATATTTCGAAAAGAACTTAGTATCTGAAAGTTAGCATCAACTTTTATCTTTCTAATTTACAAAATCTACAAAATCTATGGAATAAAGCTGTTATGTCATATATTCACTTACTTTTCTATTCCAGGCCTCTTCAATTAGAAAGAAAAAGCATTTTTTGATAATGGAACATTACAAACACAAATCACATATCATTCGTGAGTGTGTGACACACAAATGATAATTATCGGCAAGCTTCATCACTGAAACTAATGTAGCATATTTAGTACATTTTAAAGATGCTCTAAAAATGATTGTTCAAAAACTACTCTTTTTGGGTAAAATTCGCCAAAATATGTAAAGGCACCAACATTTTCATGGTCATTTTTGACAAAGTTCCGGCTGGAGCTTGAGGTCACAAACTTGCGGTAATCATTGGGCCATCATCATCAACGTGTGCAAACTAATTGAACTAAAATAGTAACTCAAACACTCTGCTTAGTGTAACAAATACTTTACTGGAAACCGCATCAAAATCGGTCCAGCCAAACGCGATATATTCGCGGACAAACATACATACAAACATACAGGTCGAACTAAGAACCTCCTTTTTGAAGTCAGTTAAGAATACAGGATTTCACGCATAGCTACTCGATTTTTTTATTATACTAGACTGTAATAATCTTCATTACATTTTAATAGAGCAGTGTTTATCTCAAGTAAACTTCAAGTAAGCAGTTAGTTAATTAATTCGCACTTAGTTGACTTCCAGTTGTAAAATCATTAGATCGTTCAAATTCAGTGTCAATCAAGTTTGAAATGCAAGTTGAGTTCGTTTTAAATTCCCGTTAAGATAATAGACTTAATAGTTTTTTTTGTGGTTTGTCAGAACATAATCTTCAGGGAATCGAACCCTGTGTCTTACGCTATCCGAGTGCATGACTGTACCACTCGGCCACCGACACATTGCCAAGACTGTTATGCAAGTGCTATCTTTAACGCGTAGGCTGTGTTACCTCGTCAAAGTTGCGAGATTACTCTAAACATCCGAAGAAATATTTTTCGGCACAGTTATCTTGTCTTACACAGTTGCTTTTTACAGGGGCAGTTTGTAATGATAGACATTGTTCTTTTTCTAATGATTTTAACTAGCGATCGCCCTCGGGTATCCCCGCCTTCGTATTTCATCCCCACAACCCTCGTATTGTTAAGGGTTGAGTTTAAAAAACCCTTTTTTGCAAGTCGTTAGGGGGTGAAACCTCTAATTGGTTCATAAAAGACGATTATTGATTCATTGTTTTGATAAAAAGTCTGTTCTTTTACCGACTTAAGAGAAAGAAGGTTATTCACCTTCTTCAAAAATAGGTTCTTTTATTTATTGAAACACTTTTAACCTTTGTTTCGATTATTATGTTTTACTAGCTGTCCCGGCGAACTTCATTTCGCCTTAACTCCATAATTTTAACAGTTATATTATCATATTTTGTGCGACGGACTACGTAATCCAACTAAGTAAAAATAATGAAAATCTTTTTACCTATTCTCGAGTTCTAAGTGGTGTACTAACACGACTTTCTTTGAGCCCTGTATCTTACACTAGCTTTTGCCCGCGACTTCGTCCGCGTGGAATAGTGACTTCCGGCAGATTTTTGGTTCTTTCCACATAGTTCCCGTTCTTGCGGGAATTACGGAATGGTCGAGTTCCCGCAGAACCGTTTTCACGGCGCACGCAACGGAAGGCTTCAAAGATGAAATAATTTCTCCCGTTTTTTACACATTTACCCCTATATCTTTGCTCCTATTGGTCGTAGCGTGATGTTATATAGCCTATAGCCTTCCTCGATAACTGGACTATCCAACACAAAAATAATTATTCAATTCGAACCAGTAGTTTCGGAGATTAGCGCGTTCAAACAAACAAACAAACAAACTCTTCAGCTTTATAATATTAGTATAGATAGAGTACTTATAGAATGAGTTGGGAATTTTTCAGACGAGGTTTTTTTTTGTTTAATTTTGTAAAAAAAATGCCTTTAATTTTAGTGTGATGCAATGATCTAAAATAATAATATTCCTAACAGAAATGACACAATAGAAAATAATTGTTATCACGCTTATAGGCGTTAACTGTCAACTGAAGTTAACGATCAACATCTTATCTTAAAAGATGTCTGATATCATTTACTTTTAATAACTTTGATTATAATTGATAAATACTTGATTATTATACCATTATTAAGATCATTATCTTCACAACTTACGCACTATTGAAGTTCGATAACTTTTTATATCTGCCTTATCTGATTATCATTGGCAATTGTTGTGAAATAATAAATAAGTTCTTTCACATGAACATGCAACTGGGCCGGATGAAAATCTAAGTGAAAAAACCGGTCAAGTGCGAGTCGGACTCGCGCACGAAGGGTTCCTTACCATTGACGATCTAAAGGTATGACTGGGAGAGAATGCTTTTAGCATTAAGTCCATTTTTTGTATACTTTGATTTGTGCAATAAAGTTTTTAAATAAATAAATTGACTAGGTAAACAACATTGATGAATATTTCAAGTGCCTACCTGTTGCCATTATTTATTTCGAGTAAAAAAGGTGGAAAAATAGCGGCTGTACAACCTGGTGACAGACAGACAGCGAAGTTTTAGTAATAGGGTCCCGTTTTTATCCTTTGGGTGTGGAACCCTAAAAAGTTCGTTAAAGCTTTAGAATCTAAGAACTAGTCGCACGCTCGCATTCGCGAATTGATAATATTTCGATAGAGTCTTTCACCAATTGATTATTGTGTTAAAGGATTGCCTTTTTGTTTTTTCAGTGTTTTGATTACCTAATAATAAAACTTTATTAAATTCTATTTATTTTACTACAATAATAAAATCGTGAAAGTTACCCGCGCAAAAATGTTAACCTTCTTGCTAAGATATGTGAAGAAACACTATTTTATTTATCAAAATATATTTTGTGTACTCAAAACAATCAATGAAATATAATTTTTGGTGTTAAATAAAATTAAGTGGTATTTTAACACGTAATTGAGTGTTGTGTTTGTTATAATCTTCATAGCAAAGTTTTTACGACATCTCAATGTCTGATCGCGAAATAACTCTATCAAAAGCTTAACTTTCCGGCCTAGCTTATCAAATAAACGTTATCCACTGCCTGCTTTATGTAATCACTTAATACCATCTAAAAACATTATCAATTAACAACTTCTTAATTAGACTCACCGAAACTAGTCCGATATCCGTTGGTCACCTTACACAAACATCACTTTAACCACTCAACCGTACGAAAAAAAACACAAATACAACTTTCGAACTGACTCGATAATTTGAATTTAGAACAATCGCGTCAATTAAAGCCACTCCGTAGAAGTGTCAACGTATTGTGGCGCGAATAATGGAAGCAAACGATGTGACGTTGTTGTGTCGTACCGGCCTAGAGTGTGGGTGCGAGCCGCGACAGCAACAGTGTGCGAGAGAGACGGCTAGCGGGCTGTTAACGCGGCGATCCTCACAGTTAGACTAACTCACATCCAAATCGCTTAATTTTATGAGTTGTTGCCTTCTCCACCCCCTCGCTTGGGCGGACGCTGTGACTTTGTCGAGGCGGCGACGATTATTTAGATTCGTATTTTGTTTGAAGATATACTTGTTTCATAAAATACTGAAACTCTTGCTTTACATTAGGTATACACATCTGGAAATAAGCGTGTGTAAGTAAAATAGAATATAAATAACGGTATGAAATATCCATCCCATAATGAATTTACTAACCAATATAGAGCATGACAATTACTAATCTGACTTTGTAATAAATAAAAGTAACTGAAATCAAACCAAACCCATATCTTATCTTGCAGACATACCCAAAAATAATTGATTGTTAAAAATATACAGTTTGACAGTCTTAAGTGGTTCAAAGAGATTATAAAGATAATACAAGGATGACACACCATGGGTGTGGGTAAATGTCACGTTGTAAATGTACGTAGGTAGTTCTAAAATCTAAATTGCATTTCCAATAATAACTTAGTGCTACAACAATGTAATTTAAAGTTCGTTAAAACATTCTTCTTCTTATCGTGTCGAAAGATGGGACATGTCTTGCGGAGTGAACCCGCAGACGCAGGACAGATCTAAACATTAATACTAACATACTATAACTTTTTTTGGAATGGTTTTGTTCCTGATTCTACAACAAACCAAGCGTCGACGATGAAGCGAGCTTATCCAAAAGAAAGAAGCATGTTCGCTCAGACTTTAAAGATGTTTAGTCAAGTAACACTAACGCAAGTAAAAGGCAGCCTCGGAAAAACCTATGACCTAAATCAAAATCACGACGTAATGGCAAATAAGATAAACAACAGCTTTAAAAAAGCCTGGGTCAAACTTTTACAAAATGCTTAATCCGCAGAAAAGCTACGCATGTAAACAATCCATATGCTTACCTCAGTTACCAATGTTCAATGATAAATAACGTTCATAATAATACATTACCAAATTACAACAATATCACCGATTTAAAATCATTATCTTGACCAATACGCGATAAAAAAAAGTAATTTAATAATTTATTCTTCATCATTTACACGTGATTATAAGATAAGACCAACCTATTTGTGTTCCAATTCGGTGTAAATCGCAAATACTCGTATCAGGACAAAATATTCGAACGATGATAACATTTATGGAAAGTGCCATATTAAGTGATAGTGATATTTTTTTTACCTAATCGTATTTGTAGGTAGAGTAAAAATGATGTTTTTGTAACCCATGTGTAGTATCTTGGTTTTGTTATATATATATTTTTTATGAAATTACTTATGTAACGTAGATTTAAGTAAAGAACAAAACCAAACTACTATAAAAAAATACTTTTCGATGCTGTTTTCATTATCAATTAAGAACCTTCTCCTTTTTACCCAACTATGGCAAAGCCAAAAGAAAGGCTTATGATATAAATTGCACTAGTAAAAAGCAACTATGTCAGGCAATGAAGGGTTATGATTTTAGCAGTTTATGTATTTATGTATGTGTGTAGTTATGAGGGTTCCACATTTGCGGCTAAAATACAGAGTGTAACACACCTACAATTATGTAAACTGATACATTAGTTTTGCTACCAGACAATAGATGGCGCTTTTCATTATTAGCTCGCGGTGACTAAGTTTTTGTACAATAGCATAAGTGATCAAGCATTGGTTTCGCCCGTTGTCAACAGATGGCGTTGGCCATAATTAGCTCGCGCTGAATATGTTTTTGTATCGTAGCATAAGTACTCTACTGACTTTATGCGTAATTGAGAAGTACTCCAACCATGTAATCCAATCCATTCCTTGGGTTTCTAGAAGAGCACCTTATTGGTTTTTACCATCTTGGGCGTCTAGTCTCTCCAATACTGTAGTGGATACTTTGGGTTCCTAGAAGAGCACCTTATTGGTTTTTACCATCTTGGGCGTCTAGTAATCCCATATTTTTTGAGTCTGTAAGGCACTGAGCTCGAACCTGTTCGCTGCTCGGTCCGCACCCTATTTTTGTACCTCAAGACTGGAATAAACTCCTATCCCCGCACTTCGGACTTTTACTGACGGTGACGTCACGTCGTGCCCTTCCGCCCGTACTTCGAGCGACATCGACTACAAGAGCTAATTTCAGAGAATCAATCAATTATTTACTATAGTCTGGGAGACAAACGCTACTTTTTCCATAAAAAAGCTAAATGGCAAATCCAAAAAAAAACTCAGGTAACTTAGAGAAAAATTGCATGTGCAGTGGTCTATCAAATGATGAATCAAAATTCGAAGTTCAAAAATGTCTATATCGTTACAAGAGCTACAGTTTTTTAAACTATTTATTTTAAAGTCAATCCTAAATCCGATCGCGTACTAAAAACACGTCTGTTCAAAGTTACCCCGTGCAAAGCATTTAGCGCCGGTACAGTAGCAATAACTCAGCGCAGGAAATCACGTCATCGCTCTATTACAGAGCAACACAGCCGCACACAGAGACGCTGTGTACACATGGACTGTAGGACGTATAATGGGTTATTGTGCAGTACTTTTAAATTGGGAGGATCGTGAAATTAAAAAAAATACAAAAAATATAAGAATATACTACTGCATATCGAAATGCTGGGACGTGAGATTTGCATAATAATATCAAGTAGAATGTCCGTGTATAAAAATATTCTTCATATTTGTATCTATCAATCAATCAATTTATTTATCGACAGACAAGAGATTGGAATAAGCTTGTTTTATTTCAGCATAGCATTCAATTTGATTGTATTTTGTAAATACGACTCATTTATTATTGAATCTCTTGCTAAGAATTGATTGTGCTGAACGTTAAAAAAACGTATGGAAAGCATGGATTTTTCAATACAAAATCGTACACAAGGTGTCGATACAATTCGTCAGTTTTAGCGCATAAATTCTAAGTCAGTCAAAAGGAAAGATACTGGTTGAATGGATTTATTTTGAATGAGTCCAAATCCGCGAAAAACGTAACTACTTCCAGTTCTTTTTGTCGCAGCACCAAATTATATTTCTAATATCGCACTCGCATCCACCGTATACCGCCACATCAAACGTGTGTGCGGTCATCACATCGCATTGTTATTACAACGTATCCATTTGAAATATTAACGGGGCCATATTAAACGATACAAGTATAATTAAGCCCGTGTTTGTGATCGCACTGTGCTTTGTCGAGCGAGCTTTAATTACTTCGGCTATTTAAAACTGAACTTCTGACCTGGTCATTGGATTTAAAAGTTTCAGTATATTTATGCAGTATCGATGTAAAATTTATTAGAAATCTAAAACTGATATTGATTAGGTTGTTAACTTTGGGACGGATATAGGAGTTTCGGCTCTACAAAAGAGTTTAAACGATCTAGGTCTATTAAAGATTGATTTCTATGCAAATAAAAGTTGCATTTTTGGATTAACACATGACATTACACAATGACCTGATAAAGTAACTGCAACATTTTTAAAATTTGACAATAAAGCTGTGTTTAAAAAAACTGGATTTATGAATATTATGTGTACTGGTTGTTCATACTAAAACAAGTTAGTATTATCCCATCTCTTTCTCTTCGGCATTATTACATGATATAGAAAATGTTTATACCTACCAATAGGTCTTTACTTACGTACAATAGGGGTTAAATAAATCAAATACGTAAAAATAAGTATTAAGTGAACTGTTGGCGTCATCGTGAACCGTCGGGACTCTTCGGCCCTCATCGTGCGCACCAGCGGCGCGAGCACAGTCGTAGGTGCTCCGTCCGCCACTCACTCTCACGATCTTCAGCGGCACCGGACGCGTTCCTCCCATATAGGCGCGATCTACTTACCAGCAATAAACCTTTGAAATTACAGTCCGCTTTTATCATTCATATATTAATAGTCTTAGGACCCTAACATGAACAATTATCTTCAGTCTACGAAATTCGCTACGAAACTACGAAGTGCTACGAGCTACGAGGAGTTAAAAATATTGTATCTTTGAGGGGAACCATATTCATAAACATTAACTCTTATTTTGTGGCATTCATCCCATACTAAATAATTATAAAAATTTAGAAATCGGTGAATTTCGTACGATGTTCGATCTTCACTAAAGCTGAGTTTTTTTAACCTCTAGTGCGTATTGCTTTTCAATCGTTTATAGTGTCCTTCATACAGTTAAAATGAATTGTAGCGTAGGATATTTTAGAAGCGTACCTAACTATTTAAAAAACTTCGAACCAGTGGTATTAGTCCATTACTTTACAATTAACATAGATTTTATTGCTCACTCATACTGCTACTCAAACCAAAACGTGCCTACATCACCAAAACACCAAACGCGCCGGAATATTAAAAACCATAATAAAAACTTAAGTTATCTAACTTAACATCCGTCACGGTGTAACTCAAACAGTAACTTAATGGCCAATAAAAAAGCAATAAAGTATTACACACTCAATAATAGTTAGATTCTTCACTTGTGTAGTTATTTAGGTTTACTTGACTTCGTCATTTAAACTGTAACCATTTTTTTTACGCGTAGAAAATGCTTTACGAATACCTACTACCGTGGGGACGGCAATAGGTGATGTGGGACTCCCTTGACGAATGACAGACCACTCGTCAAGTATACCCACTAAAACCTCCGCAAGTTCCCGCAAGCCGCTATAAGCAGGACGACGAAGGATCGCTTATCGCATGCGCTCCGTCATCCAAGCGGCAATCCGCACTATTAGGTGCAGTTACGCCCATGGGATGCCTCGGGAACCTTGAGACACCCCTAACACCTGGTGGATCACTTTGAGGTGGTTGGCGAGAGTCTCCACTCCCACCAATGCTGGGTCCACATAGAGCCAGTGAGCGGTCATAGCGCCTGTAAAAAAACTGTAACCAAACTTTACAATACTAATTTTGGTTGAGAGAAACCACCACACTATCTTCCCTAATTGACAAGAGCCTAGCTCTTTTTGATGATGATGATGGAAGCTTTTGGCGTCTGATTTTAAGGACAATGGAGTTTTAGCCAATTTTTTTATCATGAACTTAAAGACATTTGTCCCCTAGACGGGGCAGTTGCCTAGGTGGGGAAGTGGCTCGTTTTTGAATCACTCGCGTCCATGTGGCGTGAGTTTTGCTTCGATTAATGTTAGATTTTCGAATGGAAATAAGTTGAATTCCACACAACAGTGATTTAAAAAAAAACATTATTTTGTAACTATTTACTTATTTACCTTTGGCGTGATTTTCGTTGACATTTAATTGATTTTCGAACGAAAATCTCTAGTAATATTACCGCGTGTGATTCAGTATAGCCCAGTCCACGACAGTCTTCCATCGCGTTAGGTTTTGGGCTTAGCGTTTAATCTCGATCTAGGGGCCCTATTTTTTAATCACTCGCTTCGAAATGGCGAGAGATTTTCGTTCGACAACGATTAATTTTCTTTGACTTTTAAGTCATCTTCGAACGAAAATCACTCGCCATATCTAAGCAAGTGATTCAAAAATAGGGCCCCAGGTCCTGCCGATCTCGTCTCGTCCGCTTATTTTCAATCATAGCGGGTTCCTTATCTAATCCAAGTAGGTTCTACGCAAGGCCCACGATATGGCAGTGATAAAAAATTGGTTAAGTGAGTTCCTAAGCCTCCGGTTGCAACATCAGCGCACATAACAATGGCTCTGGGTATTTTCGAATAGAATTTGATAGCTGACATTTCTTATAGTTTAAATTGGAGATGGCGATACCAAACCTTAGGTGACTGATACCAGCACGTTAAACTTGCTATGGAAACTAAAACACGAGAGTCCAACAACTTTTGTGCACTTTAAAAATGCAATAATAAAATTGCTTTACTAAATGTATTTAATGCATTTGAAAAGAGAGAAAACGAGTCAGTTTTGACAGTCTAACAGCTCTGCTTTGCTATCAAATACGCAATTTTTATTACAATTTCGTAGTACATTGATAATATTACTATAATATAAATATTAATATTCATACCGTTGTAGTATTATTATAATAATCAATAATCAATAATCATTTATTTTTCTCAACACATACAAAGAAAATTGAATGGACATGGGGCTTAATACTAAATACAAAAGGCCAGTGTATGTGTGAGACATACTCGTAATATTATTATATTTATAATATTCGTTTACACCGGGTGAGAATTGAACTGCCTCGAAATTGAACAGATTAAGTGGGATCGCAATACCAAGTCCGAGACAAAAAATCTTTATAGCCATACATATACTCATATAAATAACTCTAAACAGTGCAAACCTTTCAAAAGACGAGTCACACAGTCATACTCATACATCATGCGATGGATGCACATTCCTCAATCCGCTCGGTTCCTGATGACAATGTGCATTCGAGGGCACTAGGGACACCAACTTTTATGTTATTTTTAGGATATTCCTAAACTTTTGTGGTAAAAGGTTAAGGTTCACATATTTTTTTAAACATTAATTTATTGGGTTAGTACCCATGGATTTTTGTTGTCCGAAATAAATAAATTTGAATTTCAATTCAATTGAATTAGGGCTAGGTCTTGCATACCCTGGCATACCATGCATGACAGGCAAAAGTTTTTTTTATACTTATTGAAAACTGTGACACTGTTCCCACTAGACCGTTCCGTTACCGACCAACAACGTCGCATGTCATGCACAGAGCGTGTCAGCACCGGAAAAATTCGCTCTCGCTCGCTCTCACTCTCGCTCCGTATTACGGTGAGGCAGAACGCTGTAGATCCGTTCAGTGGGCAAAGTAGAGCGTATCGTGTCTGATACGCTCCTAGCACAGTCATGGTATCGTACGGTTTAGTGGGCCCAGACCTTAAAGCTTAGTATATTTTATTTTGTGAAAACAATTATACTTACATTGTGTATTGCCATGAATGAAGTCGATTTGTAACCTTTTGTTACAGTAGAAAATTAGTCTGCACATACTCTATTCGAACTTAGACTTTAGTTATATTACAATAGATCCTCCATTTAAATAATTCACCTTCTTCTTCTTCTTAGCGTGTCGATGGAAACCCATATGGAGGAATTATAATTATAAACAAGTAATACACCAAATCCAAATTTCACATAATGATAGTGTTTAAAAACTTTTTGCACATACGACAAAAGCCACGTGTAAAACCAAGCTACTTATTCTAATGCGCCATGTATTATCATATCAGGATAACATTTATTCAAATGAAAAAATACGTCTGTCGCCTTAATATTTCTAATCCTGATTATGTGTTGATCTGATATGGTAATCCTAGCCAGCAATTTAGTCATGGAGACAATCGACGAAACAATATCAACTCGACAACCGGCAAGGGTATTACCTACCTATTCCTAATCGCATAGCAATTGTAAGTTTTCCTTCAAATTAGATCGAAAAGTCACCTTAAAGTGTCAAGTTTCCATACAGCGTTGTCGCTCCATAGTCAGTCCATTATCGATGGTATTAATTGATTGTTTTATCTTTTAGTTTAGTTTATATTTTCTGTATTTTTTTTTTGTGTATTTTTTTGTATTTAAATATATATTGTAGTACGTAGTTGAATAAAGAAATTGATACCTACTATTGTATTGTACTATTGTATTGTAGCACTAAAAATAGTCGATAATAACATACACTCGGTAAGGGTTTTGCCCAGCATGATAGATGCAATGCTTACAGACTAACTTTACTTTTTTTACATACACTCGACATAGCTGTGTTGCTGTCTGAGTGTCCATAGAATTGAACCAAGGCTTTTGATATTATAGATGATTTTCGAGGTCAACTTTCGGTAGTCAAACTATCGAAAGCTCAGCCACGCTATTCCAATTTCCATTCTAAAAGCGCACTGTCGCGCTGCTTGCGAAAGGAGCACTACATAGTTTTGGAAGCTGATAATTTTCTGTTCAAACACATTTTCCAGTGCTCTACAAGCGCTTTAAGTATACTTATAAATGTCACCGTGTTATTGTGAAAACCGCGTGATTACAATCTAACGGTTTTCAATCCGTTAGATTCAATTCAGTTTTGAGACAATAAATGATTATCTTATCTTATCCTATCTTATCTTTGAAATCTGTCATTTTATTGTGAACACGCTCGACAAGGTTTAGCATTTATGCTTTTTTTGGTATTTACATGTCAACCTACTTCGTAAAACGAAGGATAAACGGGGAATCACTTCGCTCAGCCCGTTTATCCTTCACCTACCCTGACCGAACACTTTGCCCAGTGATTCATCATTTACGTTAGAATGTTTACGATACAAATCGCATAACGATCACCCGTCAGTTACATAATAACAACCCTGGTACTGAGGTCGACAGACAGGGTGAATCCAATTAAAGGACCCTGAAGTGAGGACCACGCTTCTTCCTTAAGGCTCCATCCTTTGACCGGGGTTAATGCATAGCGAGCGAGAGAACATTGGCTCCGATGCACCACGTAAACCACGATCTTACTTTAGCCAAACATTAAAGTGACTGATCTCTACTTGGCGTACTAAACGAATACTTAGTTACATACAAAGTATGTCGGTAATATATAAGGTCAAATCGATTTAAGTGATAATATTTTAACAGTGTCTTTGTATACATCATAGAAACAGAACACTTTCATTATTTTTTGGAAAATCGAGATTTCATTTTTATTATTTTCTTTGGCAAAGACAATATATCATTTTTTCAAAACAGCACCCTGTCAATTTAAAAAGTTATCTACTTCATCATCTTCGCCTCTCTCAATTCAATGCCCAAACCTTCTTTTTCTCTAAGCTACACCTTAATTATTAAAAAAATAAAATCTGAAAATAAATATTACCTTAGTCTCCAATTTTCTCAAAAAGTAGCGGATAAGTAGTGTTTCCTAAAAAAAATGATTAATTTATTGTGCTGAATCAGCCCTTTCAATATTATCACTTAAAACGGGGTAACCATATATACAGGATGTCAGGTGCCTTCTAGGGGGATAGTTTATTTCCGTTAATTTTTACTCTACAATGTGCTGTCCTAAAATTAGCCAATTTTGAGATAACTGATTTTTTATATCATTATCCTTTCCCTAAGCTCAAGCTTTAAAATAAAATCATTTTTATTTTTGTATGCATTTAGGGTAAAGACAACGATAATAATTAAAAAAAAAACAGTTATCTCAGAATTTTCTCATTTTAGGCAGCATATTGTAGGGTAAAAAAATGAATGGAGATTTAAACTCTACTATCCTCCTTGAAGGCTCCAAAACCTGTCAGCTTGATATGCTGATAATCTAGTTAAACAATTGAAATGCAAGAACTACTCAACGAATATTTTTTAAAAAGACCGTCTTTTCGTATAATGTATCTGGCAGATAACAATAACCGGAATGGTTTTACAATATTTTTAACACTCACAGTGTCATATTTTATTCTTAAAAGATGAAATATGAAACCAAAAATTGCGCACGGGCGGGATTCGAACCAGCATCTTTCTGGCTATCCGGGCCAACTGCTCTTCCAATTGAGCTACCGTGCCGTCGGTCCGACCGCGCGAAATTCTTGGTCTCATTGATACGTCATTGCGTGACGTTAGCGCCATCTACCCGTCTGTTTATGCAACAGCGGGCCAAGTAGTTATTCTTTACAGAATAAATTCAACTTGGAAATGATAACGCTTCGCTACTCAATGGTTTTACAATATTTTTAACACTCACAGTGTCATATTTTATTCTTAAAAGATGAAATATGAAACCAAAAATTGCGCACGGGCGGGATTCGAACCAGCATCTTTCTGGCTATCCGGGCCAACTGCTCTTCCAATTGAGCTACCGTGCCGTCGGTCCGACCGCGCGAAATTCTTGGTCTCATTGATACGTCATTGCGTGACGTTAGCGCCATCTACCCGTCTGTTTATGCAACAGCGGGCCAAG